>JAOCNB020070347.1:0-12532 GCA_026546465.2 Palythoa caribaeorum | reverse complement strand
TATGTATGTATGTATGTATGTATGTATGTATGTATGTATGTATGTATGTATGTATGTATGTGTGTATGTATGTGTGTGTGTATGTGGGTGTGTGTGTATGTATGTATGTATGTATATAATATACGTTTTAATTGGTGGACAAGATTTCTGCCTACTGATGGAAACGTCTTACAGATAACAGACCTGAGCATGGTGGTCCTGGAACATTTTATGTCAGCGGCTACTCTGCCGGGAAGTACTTGCGTTCACTGCGTGTTGACAACCAAAATAGGATGCCGAAGGTATAAGCATAAGTGGTTTTGATAAAAATCGCGAAAAACTTGTAGATTAAAAATAAAATAACTGGGAAAAATTTGCGCTAATTATTTTATAAAGTGTTTGTTTTATTTGCACTCTTTTGTGAGGCCCTAGCTATGTGCCACTAGGCGCGTATAAGAGAAGTGAAGGCGTAATTTATTAAAGTTGGGAATATTGTTACGTTAGGACCCTTACCTCGTTTTCTCTCGACAAAAGATTGCATCTTTTACAAGACTGTTACCACAAGGGACTGTTTTTTATGTTTGTTTGTTTATTTGTTTGTTTCAACACATTTGATTCATTCGTTTGCATTCTACAAGTAATTAACTTAACACTTATTGGGATTTGAGATTTTGGTGCATCAACCTTGATTTAGCGAATTCCGAAAATTCCCTAAATCCATATAATGACCTAAATTCGCCTCAGAGACAATTCTTTGATAGGAACATTTGTAAAAAGTCTGGTAACAGGGGGAGAGTGGGCCTACATTCCCCTGGTAGCTTGAGTTAGAGTCTTCGTTACTGTGAAAATGGTTTTCTTTATTTGTCAACTGAAAGATCTTTTTTTGTCGTGAAGTCGCGAAAATATAAACGGATAAAAGTGGTCTTTTAACAACCCCATATTTAGTTAGGGTGATAATTTATGCAAACTTGTCCCTAACGTGTTTCCTGTCTCACTTCTTTCTCTTTCTCAATTGTTCTATAGTGAATGTGCTGCCACAGACGAAATGTTACAGAGATGTTTTGGTTTCTTTTATCAATAACTAAGCACATGGCCCATACATTTTCATTTTTGACAATTTGTAACACATCTCCAACAGAATAGTGTTAAAACATTTCGGCTCCAACACGATTAATTACAGAACTGAACTCAAAATCTATCAAAATGACATGCTGTATTAAAACCTGCATTCTTTACTACCCTATAAGCCAAAATTAGAAGCATAAACATAACAATATCATGTTGCACCTGCGATTCTCACTACCTTTTCATAGAGACCAGTTTTATCCATGCTGAAGTTGTCATGCATAAGGAACGCTGCAGACAGGAGAGATTTCCTTTGCAAAACAAAAGCCCATTTCAACAAAATTGTTATAAAAGGCAGATTTATAATTACTCTTCTCGTTTTTTGACTTTTTGTCGTTTTTTACTCTTTTTATTTGAAAATAACCTAACGTTAGAAATTAGGTATGTTAAATCCATTACGTAGACTTGGCTGTGTTTAGTTTTTATATAGTTTATATTTGAGTTGAATTGTTTCTTGCAACCAAATCGTTGTTGGAAACAATGTGGTTGCAATCACAGTTGACGGTTTTGATCAGCATTTAAAGGTATTGCAAAATTTTTTTAACCTAAAAAGAGAATGCTCATGAAGTGATACAAAATCATATTGTTTTCGGCAGATCAATGTATCAACAAGCTTCAATGAAATAACTCGCACAGGTAAGGATATCTAAATATCTAAGTTGCAATTGATGTACGATTGTAAGTATAAGACATGTCCACATATGTATTGTGGATTCCAATAACTTTCTACCCTCCACTCTTCACTTATTTTGCCTATCTGATCCCCTTATTCCGTTATTCTCTCTATTAACAGTAATAGATACGCAATGATAAATTCCTGAATGGGGCTTTTCAGTGTGATAATTAAAATCCCTTACTGACAGGAAGGCTGGCCAGAAAGCTATTTACACCAGCGTGGCCAACAGGCTTTTAACCGCTCGACCACGCAGTGGCGCTGCCACCCTATTTTATCATATTTCAGACAGTGTCATAGGTTTTACAGTATGCTGGGAAGCAGAGAACTCATGGTTAGTTTGAAGGGTTATTATCTCTAAAATAAAGCTATTTCACATGCCCAACCATTTCTTGTTTGCCGTTTTTTATGCCAAGAAGATTCGTAAAAGGTTGTGTTCCTGAAAAGTGACATGATAAAGTCGGAAAATCGATTTTATTATCTTTGAAAAGCAAAAACCCTTAAAGATTATACTTAAAACTACGCTTAATCTTATTCCCTGCTAGAAGATGCTGTTAGTTACCACGGCTACGCATGTGGTTTAAATTTTCGTATAAACACATTTACATTTACTCTTTATAGCAATATGATATGTGAGTAAGAGGCCAGGTATTTGATATTACAGTAATAATTAAATGCAATTCAGTAATGTAAAAACTCTGTTTTACATTACGGCTGTAGGGGAGTCGTGTTGGCATAGCGGTCATCACTCGCATTTCCCACCTCTACGACATTTCGGAATCCGCACTTGGGCTGAGATTTGTCAACTCTCAGTCTGCCTCCGAAGGGTTTTTTCCGGGTACTCCGGTTTTCCTCCCTCTCCAAAATGGACTTTCATTCCAAGATCTGAGCCGTCGAGTGATTAAACATCAGCCTCGGGCTAGGAAGAATGGGCAACCACTTCCTTCGCAATTGATGTTAAATAAAATATTTATTTATTTGTTTGTTTTAGGTGCTTTGGCGTGGGTTTTTCTAGACGAAGGAACTCTTCGTCTGTATTTGGATACTTTAGAGCTGACGAGAGGAGCTCAATTGATAATCACGGGAGCAACTCCTGCTGTACTGAACATCAGCAGAGTAAATGATGATGGCAGCGGCTTTCTCTACATTTCAGGTGGTAAACTGTTTTATGTTCGTGACCACCTGGGACCATGCACAATCTTGTATAATGCCTCCAGTCTCATTTTTGCAAGTGATCAATCTACGGCTCTTGATGTTGATAGAAGTGTTACAGTGTTTGGTAATTTTGAAGTTCATGGAAACCCACTTCTTTCCCTTGGTAAAAATGTAGAAAGATTCACAGTATTTCCTTTGTCAAATTTAAACAACATTTTTGTTGGCGGTTTGACACTCGGCACATCGGGACTTTTGAGATTGTACAATGTCAAAACCCAAACATCCTCAGGTTGTTTATGGAATTTCAATGGTACTACTTCATCTCAATTTAGGTTACGTACAAGAAGTTCATTCCACGTCCACTGCTCGATATACCTACATGGTAGACTACTGTCAATCGAAGAAAAATCGGAACTTGTTGTCCAGGGAGCTGAAAAGTCTGTAATTTCGATGGAACACGGAATTATTAAAGGCAGTCTTGATGTCACCAATCTTGAGTTCCATCAGAGCAGATGGAAGAGTCTTGCTATTTACCCTCGTGCATCCCTAACGTTTTACCCATATAGTCGTATATTGAACGTCAGTGACAGCATTTCGATTTTAGGAGTTGTGAATGTGAGTAGGCCACTTCTCCTTTACACAGTTAACTTTACTTTGGGACAAACAGGCCGATTTGAATGGAAAAGAAATGAAAGTACCAACCTAGAAGCTGAGAATGTAGTTATCAACACTAAACTGTTCTCGGGGCCAGTAACAAGTGAAAAAGGTTGGAAAAGTTTGACTGTTGGACCAAACGGAGAGCTAACTTTTAGACCTTTGAATGGAGAACTCAGGGTAGATAAACTTGTTGTTCAAGGAAAACTTGTCATTGAGGGGCCTATAACAATCCGTGGATTTTCGACCAATACTGTTCAAACTATCTCAATTGCTGAAGAAGCTAGTGTAGAGATTTTAATGAGACAGCCCACAAACTTTCTTTCCCCTTCCAGCAGGTTAAATAATGCTACCGTATTGGCGGAAAAAGTAATTGTAAATGGCAATTGGTCGTTAAAATACCTGCAGATATCTGAAGGGTGGAAAACTCTGACAGTAGGCCCCAAAGGAAAGTTTTCATTTCATGCTAACGGAGACTTTCCAATTGGAGAGGTCGTTGTTAAAGGGAAACTTTTGATCGCTAACGCTGTCGTTTTGAAGGGTAAAGATACTCCCTTAATTAGTTCCTTTACGATTGATAACAACGCAAGGGTGGAGTTTGCTCAGTATCATAGCACCTTCAACAATAGTGAGTCTCAGAACTACACTTCTAAAGTACTCGCTAATGTCGTCAATGTTAAAGGTACTTGGTTGGCTAGGAGACTTGCAATAGAGCCCGGTTGGGATACTTTGACCATTGAAACTGTTGGAATGTTACAGTGTTTGCCAACCAGTGATTTCAAACTGAATACTTTGACTATAAACGGAAAGTTGTTAATTCATGGTGCAGTAAAGTTTAGAGGACGTAATTCAACAGCTGTTAAAAGTGTCATTGTAGAAACTGCAGCAAACATGGTTTTTGACTTACCCGCATCGATTCCATACGGTAGCGAGCAACGAGTGTCTGCGATGGTAGCTGATGATGTTACTGTCCGTGGAACATGGATAGCAAACAAACTGCGTATCAAACACGGCTGGAAATCCTTAACTGTTGGCACAAACGGTGTGTTCAGCGCTCTTCCTGTGGGCGAGTTTCCTGTAGCTGATGTCTTTGTTCTTGGCCAGCTGCTGGTGAACAGTACGGTAACGTTTCGTGGTAGCTCAGTGCAAAACAGCAGATTCGAAATCGGACCCACTGCCAGGGTTCAGTTCGATTTACCTGCTACACTTCCACACTCCTCGCGAAATGTTTCAGAGGTATCTTCATATTCAGTGAAAGTTCAGGGTACGTGGATAGCACACAAACTCACAAACACTCAGGGATGGAAGAGCTTACTCATAGATACTAGCGGTATTTTGTCGATTTTACCCATAGGGAGATTCTTGGTTAACAGCGTACATGTTAATGGGCGACTTCTCGTGCAAAGTACGATATTTCTTCGTGGAAGTGGCAATTTTGTTATTGGTCCACACGCTGTCGTGGAGTTTGGATTGAAACCATTAACTCAACATACCATTACTGGAAATGTTTCTGAAGTTGAATACAGGTCAGTTATCGTGCAAGGAACTTGGAATGCCAAAAAACTTTCCATTTTATCAGGATGGTGGAACTTGCTTATTGACAGTGGCGGGTTACTCAGATTTCTCCCTATTGGAACTTTTGCAATTAATGGAATTACTGTTAAAGGACAGTTGCTAGTTGAAAGCACCATTACTCTACGTGGAAGTAGTAATTTCACTGTGGCACAAAATGCAAGGGTGGAATTTGACATCCCTCCTACAGTCCCCCACGAGCCTTTAGAGACCTTTTCTGAAGTTTCCTCTTATTCTGAAGTTTCTATCGATGGTTCATGGCAAGCTCAAAAGGTATCTATCTCTCCGGGATGGAGAAGTTTGTACATTGGTTCTAAGGGACTTCTAAGATTGCTTCCAATTGGAAAGTTCAACATTGATGTAATCAAGGTTGAGGGAGATCTGCTTGTTGAACGTACAATACAACTCGAGGGGAAGAATTCTTTAAAAACCTCGCTGATTGCCATTGACGTAACGGGGAGAGTAATCTTTGATCTAAACCCTTCACGCCCCCACACTCAGATGAGCAACATTTCAGAAGTAGCTGCAATTGATGTAAACGTTTATGGTCGATGGATAGCTAATAAAATGAAAATACAGTCGGGATGGCGAAGTTTAACTATTGGATATGGAGCAACTATGACAGTTTTACCGATTGAAGATTACAACATCACAGATATAACTGTTAATGGACGTCTTTTGGTGAATAGTACAATTGCATTGCGTGGTAGCTCAACCAACGATGACAGTAGGTTCTTCATCGGAAGGAATGCACATGTTGAATTTGATTTACCATATTTTCCTTTACATATACCGTCCAAAAGCTACTCCGAAACCTCATCATATTCCGTTACAGTTCAAGGTACTTGGATAGCAAGAAAACTCTTGATTGCCCGTGGTTGGCAGCACCTGATTGTAGATACCAATGGTTTGGTGAGGCTCCTTCCGGTTGGTTCTTACCCGATTGATTCTGTTGTCGTCAAAGGACAGCTTCTTGTGGAAAGTAACATCGAATTACGAGGGAAACGTTCTGCTTTAATGAATTCGTTTACTGTGTGGTCTGGTGCGAAGGCAACATTTTATCTGCCACCAACTAGGCCTCATATTCCCAAGAGCGATGTGTCCCAGATGCAGGCTAACTCTGTTATTGTAAATGGCCTTTTGTCTGCTAACAAACTTAAAATCAAACCTGGTTGGCGAAGTCTTAACATTGGACAAGGGGGAGCCATGACATTATTACCAATAGAAGAGTATAATGTTGCAAGTGTTACCGTTAATGGTAAACTTTTGGTAAGCAGTACCATAGTCTTGCGAGGCAGCACATCAAATGATAACAGCCAATTTGTGGTAGGTCCAAGTGCTCGCGTCGAATATGATTTATCACCAGTTCTGCAACACACACCATTACAGAACTATTCTGAAACTTCCTCTTACGCAGTAACTGTAAAAGGTACTTGGATAGCACGCCGACTCGCTATCGTTCCTGGATGGAAGAGTTTACTCGTAGAAACTGGAGGAATATTGAGTTGCCTCCCTGTTGGAACTTTCCCAATTGACTCGGTAATTGTAAAAGGACAGTTGCTCGTAGAAATTACAATATCTCTGCGTGGTAAATCGTCAGCACAAATAACATCCTTTCTTGTTACTTCAGGGGCCAAAGTCATTTTTGATCTTCCATCTACGCGACCTCAATTGCCAGTTACCGATGTATCTGAAGTAAAGTCTAAAGACGTAACCATAAATGGAATTTGGAGTGCAAATAAACTTAATATCGAACCAGGCTGGAACAGTCTAAACATAGGTTCCGGTGCTCAGGTTACGATTCTTCCTATTGGTGTATATGAGATAGAACGCATTTCTATTAGTGGACAGCTTATGGTAAACAGCACGATAACACTGCGAGGCAGTACTACTGATGCTAATAGTTACATAAATGTTAACCAAGGAGCTCGTGTTGAGTTTGATTTGCAAACTTCGCTACCTCACTTACCTGCAAGAAATTTCTCTGAAGTGTCGTCATATGCAGTGACAGTAGATGGAACATGGATTGCTCATAATCTTGCTATAAGTCCTGGTTGGAAAAGTCTAGTTGTTGGATCGAAGGGATTTCTAAAGCTTCTTCCGATTGGAGAGTACGCAGTTGATACAGTCACAATTAATGGACAGTTCCAAGTGGAGAAAAACATTTATTTTAGGGGGAAAATCCAAGATTTCGTTCGACAATTTACTGTTGGTCGTTCGGCTTCAGTGGAATTCGATTTACCAGCCACTCGTGCCCATTCAATAAGAAATGATACATCTACTTTACATGCCAATATTGTCACTTTGCAGAACAATGCTCAGTGGGTTGCTAGGAAAATGGCGGTTGGTATAGGATGGCAAAGGTTGACTATCAGTTCGGGAGCTACCTTTTCAGTCATACCCATTGGTGATTATAGCATCGATGTAATAGCTGTAAACTCAGATGCCAAGTTGTTGATCGAAAGTACAGTTGTGATTCGTGGAAGGAGCGCTTTGTTGACACGTTCTATGACGATTGGGTCCAGAGCAGTGGTAAAGTTTGACTTACCGCCATCACGAACATTAAACTCTCCTCCGCAAAGTTTTTCCGAAATAAGAGCTGACCAAGTGTCGGTAGATGGTGTGTTGTTAGCCCAGAAGTTGAGTATTAAACCAGGATGGCAAAGATTTTTTATCGGAAATGGTGGATTGGTTAAAGTTTTACCGGTTGAGGATTATCCAATTGACACTGTCACAATAAATGGGCAATTTCAAGTTGAATGCAATATTTCACTGCATGGAAAAACTTCGATGTTTGTTAGCTCCATTATCCTTGGCCCGAACGCAAAGGTAGACTTTGATTTACCACCATCCCGTCCAAACGCGCAACAAAATAATACGTCAGAAGTTAAAGCTAATATGGTAGAGCTGCAAACTGATGCTATTTGGGTCGCAAGGAAGATGGCAATTGAACTTGGCTGGATAAGACTGACAGTAGGCACAAGAGCCCAGTTGAAAGTTCTTCCAATCGGGGACTATCCAATTGACGACGTTCTTGTAAACGGCCAGCTTTTTGTTGAAAGTACTGTATTAATGCGAGGTAGAAGTAGAGCGCTCATAAATTCTTTTGTTGTTGCTGAAGGAGCTACTGCATCATTTGATCTTCCACAAACGCGCCTGAACACTAAACTACAGAGCTTTTCAGAACTAAGGGCGGTAACGGTGACGATTAACGGACAGTGGTATCCTCAAAAGTTAAAGATTAGACCAGGTTGGTCAAGTTTGTCTGTTGGACCTAGAGGCACTTTCAGAATACTTCCCGTGGATATTTATGAAATAGATTCAGTTACCGTAAATGGAAGACTCGAGGTTGAAAGTACGATATTCCTGCGTGGTAAGAGCTCAATCTTTGTCACTGCTGTTCTTTTAGGGCCTGGTGCTTCAGTTCAGTTTGATTTATCCCCATCTAGACCTAATGTTCAACTCAATGATACATCGAAAGTATATTCCAATACGGTCACCTTGAACACCAGGGCGCAGTGGACGGCTAGGAAGATGGGCATTGGGTTGGGATGGCAACGATTGACTGTGGATACAACCGCTGTGTTTTCGCTTATTGCCGTGGGTGACTACCCAATTGATTATGTAACCATAAACGGGAAGTTATCAGTGGAAAGCCCGATAGTAATAAACGGCAGAAGCTCGAATTTGTCTAATTCCTTAACTATTGGCAACAGTGGCAATGTGGAATTTGATGTACAACCACCATCTCGTCCTAACAATCCTCAACAAGACTTCTCTGAAGTTCAGGTTGAAGATGTGGTGAACAACGGAAGATGGAGTGCTCAAAAACTGAAGATTAAACCAGGTTGGAATAGTCTGTCAGTTGGTACTAACGCATATTTCAGATTCCTCCCAGTCGACATTTTTAACATCAATCGAGTTACTATCCAAGGGCAGATGTATGTGGAAGGAACAATATTTTTGCGTGGAAGGGATTCTCTTTTTGTGACTTCAATTTACATTGAAGCAGGTGGCCAAGTTTTGTTGGATCAGTCAAATTCAAGGCCGTACACGCGAGTAAATGACACTTCAGAGGTTCTTGCGGACACAGTGACTGTAAATGGAATTTTAATAACTCAAAAAATGTCAATTGGTGACTTTGGCTGGAAGGCTGTCTCTGTAGGACAGTTGGGGAACCTAGAGTTTTATCCTATCGGTTCATATCGGATAGACAGGATTACTGTTGACGGAAAATTGAAAGCTCTGAGAGGATTTGTCTTAAAGGGCAGATCAAGAGCGAGAACAGACTCAATACGTGTAAACTCGAAAGGCACGCTTACTGTGGAAACACAAGTACTGACGACAATTTTTTGCTCTCGCTTTTTCGTTAGTGGTATTTCCCGAATTGGAAACTTAACAGCACCTCCGAAGTGGGATGACCTGACAGTTTCGGGCCAATTTTACTTTGCAAGTTCTTTACCCTTGAATATAGACGTCCTATACATTACAAGCACTGGATTGTTACAGACTCTCGTACCGATTCCTCCCGAAGGTCGGCTATGGGGAAAAAGTCTGACAATTGACAATGGAGGCAGAGTTCATATCAATTATAAAGGAGCACCAGTTTCACCTCATTTTGGAACAGTAAACTCGACAATATATATGAGTCGTATTGTAGTTAACGGTCGACTCGAAGCCGGATCTCTTTATTTTGTGGCAGATTCTTTTACCATTGGATCCACAGGGGTTATTGACGTTTCACACGGTGGAGCAGTTAGTGCTAGCGGGCCTGGGACAGGTACCTCCTCAACCTCGGGTGCTTCAGGAGCGAGCCACGGAGGGCGTGGTGGCAAAGGAACGACTCTAGCCTATAACCTACCTTATGGAAACATTTTTCGTCCGGGCAGATGGGGTAGTGGAGGCGGAAACGGTGTGGGCAATACAGGAGGAGGACGGGGAGGAGGGAGAATTGAAATACTCCTTAGGCAGACGCTGGAAGTACAAGGTACTATTCAGATGAATGGACAATCGGCTCAGGTACGTCTAACGACTTGATTTTAAGCACACTTGATGTTTGTAGGGTTGAGATAGAAAGGCTTGATAAGAAGCTTTTTCGAATTTCCCTGTACTATTATTAATGATTGCCATAAATAAACTCTTTGCGCCTTTCATGAGCAAAGATTTTTCTTTTAGTGTGTTAACAGTTTGCCACCCTTTAGTATGTGGACAGTTAGTAGATCGATTTACAGTATAAGGTGCTACCGGTGTTTATTATATAGAAATTCATGTTAATGATTCATTACATATGTGTGGTAGTACTGAGAAGCCGCAAGTTGATTAGAGATCTTGCTCTCTATTTTTAGAGTGTGTAATTCGTTAAAAAAAATTTTTTTCCCTTTTCCCGACTCACGTAGCTGCACAGCTCATATTCCGCTTCCGTTAAAGTGAACAGTTGCTTATTTGCTCAAATAAGCAATAGATTGTCTCACGATCACAGGAATGTATGGGTTACACGAAGATTTCCTTTCAAAATATTGTAAGGCAAATTTAAAAAGTCACTTCTAAGTATATTCCAGCATACCCTATCAGTACTTGTCTCATGTTTTCATTTTCTCCTCAGAGCACCAATGCTGGAGGCGGTAGTGGAGGATCGTTGTGGGTGAACTGCAACCGTTTCCTTGGTAACGGGAGGATATTCGCGTTGGGTGGAGATGGCAACGGTGGCGGTGGCGGCGGAGCTGGAGGGCGCATCACGGTGAATTATCAGTCTGGTAATTTCCATAGTGACAGAGCATTTGCCTATGGTGGCCTCTCCGCCTCTGAAGTTGGTGGTCCAGGAGTTATTTTCCTCAACGGCGTTACACCTTTGAACACAAATTTACGAATTGACAACAAAGGAAGAGCAGCAAAGGTAAAAACCTTTATTTGTGATGGGAAACTCGCCAGTCAGTAGCTTGTGAATCAAACAAATGTTTTTATTTTTATTGCTGACGTTATCGAAAATGTAAGAAACAGATCCTTAAGGCGGGTTCACACTAGAGACGCAAATGCAAGCGCAGACGCAGACACAAGCGCAAGGACATTCACACCAGCGACGCAAGTGATGCAAGTTACCCAGGCAAAGACGGTTTTGGGCTTGCGTCTGCGTTTGTGTCATCCTTGGGACTTTGTGAAGCAAGAGCAAACGCAAGCGCAAGGTGTGCGCAAAAAAAAGGAAATTTTCCTTTTTCTTGCGTCTGTGTCTGCGTCAAGTTATATTCACACTTGTTTTTATTGCTCTTGCGTCTGCATCTGCGCTTGCATTTGCGTCGCTAGTGTGAACACGCCTTGTGAAGGTAACTTGACGCAGATGCAAGAAAAGGGAAAATTTCCTTTTTGTTGCACACACCTTGCGCTTGCGTTTGCTCTTGCTTCACAAATTTCCAAGTGTGAATGGGGATGACGCAAACAGAAACGCATACGCAGACGCAAGCCCAAAACCATTTTCGCCAGCGTAGCTTGCATCACTTGCGTCGCTGGTGTGAATGTCCTTGCGCTTGCATCTGCATCTGCGTCTGCGCCTATAGTATAAACACGCCTTTAGCATTGGTTTAGCAACTCAGACTACCCCAGAAAGGGAGAGGGGGAGTGGGAGCGGGAGAAGCGGGGAAGGGGAAGGAGAAGGGAAGTACTTCGGGGTGAAGAGGATAGAGATGCTTGTCGGAAATGTGAAAAAGTACTCTAAAAAGTACGATGGCGTGAAGATGTTCGACTTCATAGCAAAGCAGGCGGAAACCGAAGAAATAAAACTTGCTCGTTTTATCTTTGCACTCGTTTTTTGTCAATAACCTTGATTTTTCTTTGAAAACTCTACGAGCACTCTTCATCACTCCGATATGGGGATTACGCCCTTCCCCCGGGATTGATACAAGTTTTAATTAGGTAAATAGTTTTTAAAGGAATTATTTAATGCGTCGGCGAGTTAAAATAAACTCGTTGTAAAGGTGTAATAACAAATTACCATAGCCGTAAGAATTTGGAAAAGTAACCACAATTTTTAATCAGTTTAAGCAATTTAGGAAAGCTGCAATGTTGCCCCCAGCTAAAGGTTTAACTTTAGCAAAGTTATTTTTTGTTTCAGCCGTCAATGCAAGGCAACCACGATCACTTCAAGGTCTCAGGTACAGTTAAATTATTAAAGTTAGGTTTTCTTGTATATAGGGGTTAAGATTTTCTATGAAATGATATGGAAATCATTATTTATCGACGATTTTATTTAACGTTTCAAAATGCAAAACAAATAAAGCGACTAGCTGTTTTCTGGCTCATACATGGCAAAAAGAAGAAGAAGAAGAAGAAGAAGAAGAAGAAGAAGAAGAAGAAGAAGAAGAAGAAGAAGAAGAAGAAGAAGAA
>JAOCNB020070298.1:0-12535 GCA_026546465.2 Palythoa caribaeorum | reverse complement strand
TTATTTCATCATATTCAATATTATTATTATTATTATTATTATTATTATTATTATTATCATTATTATTATTTATCATCCTACCAATTTACCTCACCTTATGTTTACTGTTATCTCTCTCTTCACCACTGTGCACTGGTCCGATATTTTCTAATACATGCGATGGACGATGATCTTTCTCAGGTACAGATGATGCTGTAATGAGATCAACAGAAACTGAATGAGAAATGTTCAAACCAACTCTTAAATGAATACAACACATTTGTCAGTTTTATACCACAATCCACAATTATTATGTCAACTTTTTTATAGAACACTTGAAAAAATTAATCGATTCTTATTGTACCAAAGAAGTACAGGTAACCACACACATACACCACAAAAAGCAGGAAAACCAAAACAAAGATGGCGGACAGTCGTTTTGCTATTTTTAATGAGGACGACTGAAAAAAAAAAAAAAAAAAAACACAACAAGTTTACAGGATTAAAGATTTTCATATAGCTATAAATTTTATTTGTTTTACATGAAAAACCAATATATGGTATAGGAACTGGTTAACCCCTCATGGGCTGTTTCCTACGCCTTCCACATTCAAAGTATTTGATACTTTTGTTATATATTTTTTTACAGTAAGTGGTCTAAAGATAACAAATAATTTGTTAAACTGGCACGAAAACTTTGTCTAGCGTATTATAAACAAAAAATTGCACGATTTTCTTGTTCAATTTGGAATTAACAGAAATAATTTGTTTAACTAAATGGATCCAATGCACTTTCTTTACTATGTTTAAGTATAGGAAATTCAATTGTATGAATGCAAGTGCATTTCGCCGTGATTAATGGGCGCGAGTTTTCAAAATTGCATTCGTGAGCCAAAAAAAACAAGTAGTGCCATTTGATTTGAGAACTTCAGAACATCACAAATGACCATAAATTACAAAATGCACGATATTTTGTTAATTATATTCTCAACAACGGCACTTCGATGATTTTCCAACAAATATTTGCAGTATATTATCGAGCTGTTCGCGGTTGTGCTCTTCGAGTTTCTTGTTGACTTTTAGTCGCCCATTTCTGACCAACTTTTAACCAGGTCTAAGTAGTTTATTGGTATTTTGATTTTTCGCATCTTGTTTCACTTGTTCAACATCGTTTTGCTTTGACAAAGCAAAATCACTGCTAGCTACTTTGTGTTTCTTTTAAAATCTGGCGCTTGCGAGTGTTTCCATAGCAACTGCCATACTGCACTCTATAACCTAAATTTCACTTTATAACCTATTTATGCATTCACAATAATCCCATCAGAAATGAGATATTTTGCTGATAACATAACAAAAGGGCTTACCAACTGTATCAGTGAAGGCTGCTGTGCTTCCAAATTTCGACACGTTAGCAGTCAGTCGTGGAGGTCCATGTCCATTGATGACTGTGTTAGCCCTTACTGTTTGGGCAAGAGAAGCGATCCGTGCTCTGTCACGCCTTCTTAATATGGCCAAAACGACAATTATGAGAACAATTTCCAGAAAAAGGCCAACTATATGTCGTTCCATGACTTCCTGGTTCAATCGATGCATTTTCTCTGCCATTCTTTCAACAATGTTGTTCGTTTCTTTCTGCTTTCCTTGCAACTTTGTGATTTGTTCTTTCTGACTCTTAATCTAAATGTTGGGCAACAGTTGTGAAAAATTTTAAAATTTAAACACAAAGACGCTTTTAAAAGTGCTCAATGACAAATTAAGGGAAGGTTGGACTGCATTCAATGATTGTCCAAAATTGCAAGTGAAACTACCAGTTCAGCAAGTTGTCATTTTCTCACGTTAGACTTAGAGTAAATGTTTGTGAAGGATAATTTAAAGTTTTACTGACTGATAACAATGAGGAATAAGGAGAATTTGAAGAGAGGCATTAAGAGAAAACGTCTCTAACAGAAAATCAAATGGGAATGAGAATATTCTGCGAATGAAAGTTTTTAAAAACCTGTGAATCAGATTACAATGGATGACGGAAAATAGCCTTTGGGAAAGTCTGGAGGTAGACTGTTGCAGGAACGTTGAAGTGCTCAGCTCGGATTCGATTTTGGATTGAAGTAGCAAACGCAGTGCTCAGACAGGAAAAGATGATGAAGAGACAAGATTTACCTACCTATGTACCTGTAGACATGGTGAGTCAGAAATATGATGACGATGTTGACATAAAAAGAAGCTTACACTAGTGCATGACTTGAAAATACTATAGGTGATTAAGTACTAGAAACTGATTCTGATAAGTATTATATGCCTTGTAATCTAGATTATAGAAATTACAAAATTACGAAACTGTCAATTTTTTTCTAACTTTGCTCAGTTGGTATGACCTCTGACTACTAAGTACGAAGCCCCAGGTTCGATCCCTGGCTTTGCTGAGGTTTGAAGACTTGAGTGAGCTTCCTTTTGCCACACCATCTGCAGAGAGGGATGTTAAGCTATTGGTCTAGTTTTCTAATCTTTCAATCTTTTATTGAAAACGTAAAAGAGGCCATGCACTTGTCAATAAGAGTTGGTTTATGGCATGGTGTTGTGATCTTATGATTACTCACTCACTCATGCCCTCGGCCTCAAGTGAGGCATGGGCCGAGAACCTCCCTCCTCAATTTCTCCCTGTGCTGAGCAATGCTTCGGAACTGATGAGATGACACTACTGTATAACTGTGATACTGTCCTGTCCTCAAGTGCCCTCGTTGGGTTTGGGAGAAATCTCGAGCAGGCACAAACACTTGACTTTCGGTCTCGTGCTTGTACTATCTGCTCTCGATTTCTCCCAAACGCACCTCGGTTTGCATTAGCCTGTGCAAACATGGTAGTCGTGTTTCATTTCTTAAATATTAAATACAGGGTTTACAAAAATGCAAGTTACCACTCACCAACGCCTCCGCCAGTTTAGTTGCATTTGTAAGAACGTTGATTCTTTTATCAAATTTCTTCTGAATTTCTTCTAAAGATTTGCGATATCTAAAGGAAAGATTTCCAATAAGGATTGAGTGTATACGTGTCTGAATGCTAATAAAAGTAAATAAGCTGAAATAGTCATGTGGATCGATTATATTTCAACTTTAGAATATTTTGATCACTACCCCCAATCAACATTCTAATGCTCTATATATCCACTGTCCAATTAGCTGAAAATCGGAAACGTTTCCCCTATCAAAATTTCAATACTTGTTAATTTACATCTTTTGTCTAACACTATGTGAAACTGGCCACATGAAAGTAAGTATTTAAAATTATGAAGAGCCGCTGTTATCACAAAAGGAAGATACCTTTGATTTAGTTGCTCCATGTAACGTGTGCTTAGGGTCAAATTTTGTTCCAGTGCTTTTATCTTGTTACTAAGGCGGAGAAAAATGGATTCTTTCTGTGTTCCACTTGAGCCTGTCCCCATGCTTGGTACTGATGAAGAACCAGTTTGGGCAGCTATTTTATCGATTGATGATGTAAAGTGTGTATCAAAACTTGTGTCTGTAACTAAGGGAGTTTCTATGTTTAACACCACATCATTGCCATTTGGTGCAGAGCGCTCCTCATTTACAGCAGTTGACGTGACAGAACTTTCGGTTGGTTTTGCAGGTTTCGCTGACACAGAAGAAGAAATAGTGTCTTCAGTCACTGCAACTGGTGGCGCAGGTAAAGGTGGGATGGATTCATCAGGATTGCTGTCCGGCTTGTTAGCTAGAGAGTCTTTTGATGGAAGGTTCTCAGTTACTTTAACGTCCTTATCATCTGAAGTTGAACTTGCTGAATCTGTATCCGCAGGATCCTCACCCAGCTTTGATGTGACATTGCTATCTTTGTTGGATTCTTCAGCTTTTGATTCATCTTTTAAAGGTAGACTCTCCTCAGTATCAGAACTAGAAACCTTCTGCTTGTCTCCGGTACCACTGTCAGGCTTATGAGGGTGGGCTGTAGCCTCATTAGCACCATCAGCCAGTTTGATCTCCAACACATCAACACCAGGAACTGGGTGGGTCATCATTTCTATGGAGTTGACAGCACTGCATTGAGACAGAGAGCTACTTTGTGTTGCAATGGCATCAGTTTGCACCTCACACCCGGGCTCCTTTGAATCAGCAGATGGTGACTGCAGTGGTTTGGAAGCATCACTTATTGAACTAGACTGTGAAAAATCATTCTTAGATTTATTAATTGTCTCACTTGAGGCTCTGTCTTCTATAGAAGATTCTTGGTTCTGCTGCTTAGTTTTTTTAGAGATCTCAATATTTACTTTGTTATTTTCTTGTACACTGCTTACAACAGCTGAAACCTGTAGTGTGTCCACAGAATCGTGGTTGTTTTCAGTAACTTTAGTCTCTGCTGATAATTTGCTTCTGGCTGTTGTTGAACTGTTACCAGGTTTAACAGTTACAGTAACTGCCAAAGGCACATGTGGTGTTTCATTCCCTTTGAGAGTAACTCCAAGATGTCTTGAAAGGGTTTCTTTAGCTTTGCTTGGTTGTATGAATGTTGTAATGGGGACTTTATCCTCGGTTTCATTGACAGAGGTTCTTTGCTCCGAGTCAGTCTTCTTTACGTCTCGACTTTGTACAATGGACGAAGACTCAGAGTTTGACTTTGTTTTAGTTTCAATCGAAGATATTGTTGAGCTTGCTGGTGTGTGTTTATCACTGCTATCAACTGCTGATGAGGGTTCCTTGTTCATGGGTGCAGATTTCTCTTGAACGACTTTTTCTTCTTTCTGTGTAGTTTCATTTTCATCTTTATGAACAATTTTACTCACAACTGGAATCCTATCTTCCTTTTTAAAAGTTAAATTTGTTCCCTCAGGATCTCTTGATGAAGTAACCTTGTGTGATTGAATACACAAGATTTTTCCACGTGTACACTTACAATTTGCAGAATCGCCAAGGCTATGAAAAAACCTTTCACAGAGGGTTGGGAAACTGCAATTAATCTTAGACTCCAGCTGATGAGCAGAAACAATTTTGTCCTTCTGAACATTCTTAGAGTCTATTTTGATAATGTCTGGTGATTTAGTTTCTTGAATTTGTTCTGCACTCTTGTTTAGATTTTGTTTCACCACCTGCTCATTCGCCACCCTATCTTCTGTTTCCTCTTTACCCATTAAAGTTACAATTTTTTGCTTATTCTCGTCTTTTGTTCTTTTATCCACATTTTGAACATCATTCTCGCCTAAAGTTTCATTGGAAATTTTAACCACTTGTGTAATTTTTTTGGCAGCTTCCTTTACAAAGTTTAATACTTTGTTTGCTGCTTCTTCCAAGATGTTAGATTTCTTTTCTTCTTTCTCAGGGGTTACTCCAGGATCAGGAGGCAAGACTGGAATTACATCTTCGTCTTCATTATCTGCAAAAGTTCAACAAGTGCATTTGTTATCACAAACACTTAACAGCAACAGATTAGAGACATTTAGAACCAATTATTCACGGCTTCTGACAGGTGTGTGGGTGCGGACTGCACAATTTGGTCAAACCCGCACAATTACGCACAGTTCACAAAATTCCACACAATAGTGAAAGATTTGCTCAAAAATTTATTCAAAATAGGTTTTTCTATCGAGTATTAAGATTCTTAGAGTATTTGTAGACAATTTTGAGGCTATTTACCTTCGTAAAACATGCAAGAATGTCCACACTTTGATCGTGGTTGACAGTGGTTCAGATTATTTAAACATACGTGACATACATTAGAGGTCGGAAATGCATTATGGGGTGATCGACTGGAGTGTTTTTCTGTTGCTCATCTGACAAATTTAGCAAACGTAGAATCAGTATAAATAGGTTCTACACTTCAGGCTATAAGAAGAAAAACAGCTGAAGTAAAATCTAGAAGTAAATTAACCATTACATGAGGAATTTGACTATTTTATGGTGAAATTTAGATAGGCTCTTTTCTATTTAAGGCTAGGTGTAAGGGACAATGCCCACTATCAATGTGGCTGTAGTCCTGAACATAGTGACTGCAAGTTACCACTGGCCAGCACATAATTATGTGCTGAATTTGTGAATTTAATTTTTCTCAGCCACATCTCACAAGCGTTACAGTTACACTTACATGCTGTTTACATCAACTATGCAAAGTATAAAGGGCTGCAAATAACAGTCAGTCATTGGCCAACCAAAATTTGGTAATGTCCAACAAAATCCCAAGACAGTGTGGTCTGACGTGATGTCTGAACAACTTTTTGACAATTTTTTTTGTCTAATAACATTGTGTCTAACTAGGGCATAATTATATCCTTTCAAGTGAAAAGATTAATTGCAGCCCTGAATATATGTTGCAATAACGGTATTAATAGCAAACCTGATTACTGTGTGAACACTGTACCTGTTGTATCAGAATCATGGCTGCTTGACTCATGGTCTTCATATTCCTCCACCATACTGACCCCAAACACTCTGAAAAGACTCAGTGGACAATAGTGCTGGGTACCAAAGTGGCTCAACATTTCAACCTTCAATCAAAAATGAAAGAAGAATTTAGATGCATACATGTATGTACAATAAATAGAGAAATACAGGCAAACCCAAAACAACCTGGGCTATGTTGTTAAAAGGCTGGTTAACTTTAACCAAAGGTTAAGAAAAAAATTAAGTAACAATTTTTTCTCTTAGGAGAGATTTGTGGTTCTTATAAAATACCGCTCATATTTTAGAAGGGAAAATTATTAATACCAAAATTACATCTCAAATCAGTTTCTGCAAGGTTGGAGACAAGAACATGGGTTAAATATTTAACCATGGGCAAGTGCTAATGAGCCTTTGAACAACTGAACCCTGTCAGTGATCTATGGGAATAGAGTTGAAGAAAGTGCGGCTGAGCTGGGATGCAGCAGGTAAAGTAGATGGAGACAGATGGAAATGGAGGACGCTGGTGGAGGTCCCATATGCAACATAGTAACAATATGAGGAAAAAAGACATTAATTAATAAAGAATAACTAACATTTATGTTGGTTAGACATTGCCACGTATTGCTGGTACTTTCTAATGAATTCAAGGGCAGATCACATCTACCATATATCAAGTGCCCTTGAGCAAGACACTTCACCTGACTTGTTCCATTTGCATGTATAAATTAGTGACAGACTGTCAGTGTAACTGGCATGAATCCAGAAATTTGTGGACGGTAGCTTAATTTGAGCACATACTTTAGATACAATTATGGGGGTTCTGCTGTCATGTGCCCTGGAAATTTCCTGAATTCAATAATCCCTGACTTTGCCTTACTTTCCCTGACTTGACCTTACTTTCCCTGACTTTACCTTACTTTCCCTGACTAACAACCAAGTTCTCCTGATCAAAGAGCATACATCCTTTTTAAAAATCTGTGTCTTTCAATTTTCTGTTAGGAAATGCATTAATTATTTTGCAAAATTCTCTGTTAAACTTACCGATTTTAATTTCACATCTCACCACTTCTTAAGCAAATATTTTAATTTCTACTTTTTTCTCATTTATAATACCTTTAAAAGTTTATAATAAGTCTTTAAAGTCCCATAATGAAGCAGATCTGTTCACTGAAAGTTAGGTGTCTCCAAGTGACCAAATTGACTGATTGGAGTATCAGTGTATGTATCATCTATATCCCACTAGGATTGTCAAAAGATTTACCTTTACTAGGTTTGATTAAAATGGCTTCACAAAATACTTTCAATACTGAATTATATAGGTATGCACATCAAAATTATATTTGGCTAAAATATTTTGAAAACAGTGTTTGCAGTTTCATGAAAGACTCAGATAACTACATGTGCTTTGTAAATATGCCATCTTTCTCTTTCTTCAGTTGGAAAATAATAATTAATTTTTATAAAAGAAATAAAAACTGTTTTCCTTGTCTATGACAGTCTCATGAAAACCTCAATACAAAGTTTGTGAGAATTCTTAAGCAGGTCACTGATCTGCTCTTGATTTCTCCCAAACGTTTACCTCAGTTTTCACCTGGCTACGACTATAAGGGACAGAGAACATGTTTTATTTCTTAAATGAAAGCATTTAAAACATTTTAGCCAAAGAATATTATTTTTTATAATTCTAATTTTTAATGTCTGACCCTGGCTGTGCATCAGTTTTCATTAACTATAGTGTTACAAAAACACATGCACATGTACAGTACACACTTCTTACCTTGAGATACTTTGCATAAATTGGCTCATCAAGGGGAAAGCTTTGTATATCTCTCTGATCTCTAGCCTGAAATGTTCCCAACATTGTCCACTCACGTGTAGGAAAACGACTGCTTACATAAACTCGAAAACTTTCAGGTGTAGATGAGAATAATTCAAAATTTGCAATCTCTATTGTTTTGACTTGTACCAATTCACAAAGTTCAACAATGAACCAGATCTGCTCACTGCAAGGATTCAGCATGTAAAGATCTCTGTTTTCCATTAAAACAGACATCACATTCGAAGCTTCTGGGTTGGAGCTTAGTATCTTTGCTCCACAATCTATGGCAGCATAATTGCTTTTTTTACGCTCTTTCTGCTTCTTTGCCTTTTGTTTGACGGGAGGTTGGCGGGGTATTTGTGTATCTTGTTGTTGTTTTTGCTTTATCTTTGACTGCTCTTCCTCAAGTAATTTTTTCTTAAATTCATCAAATGATGGCATCTCTTCTTCTTTTTGTACATTCTCTTCCTCAGCTTGCTTCAGTGTAGCAGTGATACTGTCAGTGTCCTCGTTGGACAGAGCATCCATTCTTGGACTAATCCCCTCACTCTTATCATCACTTGGTTGCCTTTCTTTAGACTTATTACTCTCCTCTTGAACAACTGTTGTATCTGAAGCTTTGTTAACTTTATTTAATAGCTGAGTGTCATCTTCTCTATCAATGCTTTTTGAATCATCTTTTTCAGGCTCATCCGCTAAAAATTCATTAACAGATATTACAAAATTAATGTCAGCTTTAATTTTGGCATAATTTTAATTGAAAATCGTGAATCCCAACTCAATATCAGTTTGGAAACAAAAAATATCCTAATTTTTAATATTTGTTCAAAAAATGGTAGTTTAGTGGCAAGCTTCCTAATGAACTGAAGTTGGTAAAAAGGTATGATGTCAATAGATGAAAACTTTTTATTAGTGTTTTGATTATCGTAAGATCAACTTTTCTTTTAGCCATTTTATATGCCACATTTATACACTAATTATTATGATTATTTTTATTTACTATAACTTTGAATGAAGTTCTCTCTGTCTGACTGCCATCTTTACACCTGTGATAGCTGGATGTAAATTTATTTCTGTATCAATAAGCCATGCCACCTCCTAAATAAAAACTCAGTCCAGCCCATATTTTACAGCAAACACTGAACTTTCAGTGGCTCCATTACAGATTTCTGAAAAACTAATTAGTTAATTGCTTAAAGTAGAACTTTTAAATATTTAACAGTGAAACAGGAAATGTGGCTAAGTGTTTAATCCCACAGATGATTCAAATGTGAAAGAATTCCAAAATTAGAGACTGTCTGTCTGTCTGTCTGATCCGGAGATTAGTCATTATAGACATCATTCATAAATGGTGTTGGTTTTAGTATTCTTTTGTCTAGTTTTCAAATTATCCAGGCTTCTAGCATCCTTTATGAGTTAATACTTTCAAAAGAATGTGTAATCCAAAATAAGCTTGGTAGGGCTAATTTGATATAAACAAAAGAATGTTAAAATGGCTGCTATTTATAAATAATGTCTATTTAATTCAGGAATTTTGTAAATCTCCTTAATTTACATAACACTCAAACTGAATTCTTTAGCTAAATAAAATATTACATGTAATACAAACCTGTACTGTTTGGATCTGATTGTTCATTTCCAAGAACACTTTTTACGATGGAAGATGACGTCAAAATTTCGGTATCATAGTGTGGCGTAGCTGGGGCAACAGTGGGTGTCGTAATTAAGTCATTTTCGGATGCTGAAATTTCCTTTGTGGTGACAGATTGCTCAAGATCGGCTGTTGACTCTAAAACTACATTTTCCTTTTGAGAGAATGCAAAACAATTGTATTAAAGCATTTGATTTTTTAAACCATAAAACAATAATTTAAAATGTTTGTCATTTTAAAAATGATTAAATTAAAGGTGCTAAATCAAATCATATAATATACTATAACATACATTTTTTGTGGCCATGCATTCAAGAATTTTCTTATAAAGGAGAAAAATGACCTTTGTCAAAAGCACACAATTTAGTTACCATATTTGACTAAGGGCCCACGCACTTGAGTAAGCACCTACCCCCTTTTCAGACAAAAGTTCTTGCACTGCAGTGTTTTTTTAAAATATAATTATTTCTAGTGAAAATCTTTTGGAACTTCTATGACTGATAAAAGTTAATGTTTTTCTGATGAATGTTGTAATAGCCTATTAATTTTGGTCGATATAATTATCAATAAATGCTTGTTTGCTTTGTGGGTTTTCTTGTTATCTTGCCATCTGTTGACATTTTAAATCTATGTGAATACAAAAATCTCAAATTGGAAGATTTTATACAAGTTCGATACTTGGTATTTTAAATTTGCTTGTGGTGTTCATTCACTTATATTATGTCAACATTCTGGGGTATCAAAATGACTATTATTATGCATATTACCCATAAAAAGTGTACTGAGTAAGCACCCATGCTTCAGTAAGTGCCCACACCCAAACTTTTGCGAAACTTGTGGCAGCAGGAGTGTAGGTGCTTACTCGGTCAAATATTGTACTTTCTTCCAGAGAAGAAATTGCACATCTCGAACTCTTAAAATCTCTAATTTGGACATTACTATATTATAAATAATTTTGTACAAAAATCATCAATAAATTTTGCTCCAGCTTGCAAATGGAACTTAACGAAA
Source organism: Palythoa caribaeorum (assembly GCA_026546465.2). NCBI lineage: Eukaryota > Metazoa > Cnidaria > Anthozoa > Zoantharia > Sphenopidae > Palythoa > Palythoa caribaeorum. Next base: position 1,695 of record JAOCNB020070298.1, on the reverse strand, counting down.
CATATACAGTATCTGGAAACTAAACTGTAAATCTATTGTAGTTAAAACTAAAAACAAATTTCCAAATGCCACAGCATTAGTAAATCAAGCAAAAAACTGTTGAACATTGTGACATATTTCTTTAAAATTGTTAAAACTTTGATCACCTCACAGGTTATTTAAGGCAAGTGTAAATTCCAATGTTACATTTGGCTTGCTAATCAAAGTCCGAGACTAAAATAAGAAGGGTACAGCTCACAGAGGTTACAGTAGACTGAAGGAGCTGTGCAATAAATAACCCTGGGGGGGGAGGGGGGTACTGCCATATATTGACTATACGGGTATGTGCCGCCCGATAGGGTATACTTTTTCAACCTAAATTCATAAACAGGGTATGGTTTTCAGCCATTTTGGTCATAAATAGGGTATCGATTTTAGCCATTTGCCTCATAAACAGGGTAGGGAAAATCGAATATTTTGGTCATAAACAGGGTAAGGGTTTTGGGAAGTGGGCGGCACACACCTACCAAATTTTTTTGGAGCACCCCCCCCCCCCGGGTCTTGTTCATTAGACTCGGTTTTAAAACAGCAATGGAAGATTTGGCGAACGCAATATTTCTATCCCTTTATCAAAGGTATGTACTATATAGGATATTTATTTCGTAAGACTAAAGAGGACTATATTCTATACATGTAAACTCGTTACTGTGCAGCCTGCAGGGTTTTCTTTCTTTCGCCCTGGTCGTCCGAGAAACTTATTTTTGAAATCTACCATCACCTGCCCTCAGAAGTCCTATTAATTTATAAGGTAAATATTGATGGAGAAAATCAGGACAGAAGGGACTCCAAATTAGTATTGATGCGTATGATTGTAAAACTGCTTCAATTTGCAAAACGAACAAAAACTTGATGTCAACTTCTGCATGCGGTGATCATGAGCACGCGGCCATGAAGTTGGAGTGCGTTTAGTAACGTATTCGGTTACAGTTTTTGGTTTTTAAATTTAGCATTTACTTTATCTGACGTAATTTCGATATATTTTTTATTGTCTCGTCAATAGAGTCATGTGCATCCATTTCGTTGTTACTGCTTGTCAGTGCAAGTGCGGAAGGGTCCGGCGCAATTTAATTCATTGTTCTTTCACTGCTGCCAGAGTCGAAATTCAATCGAAAACGGCACATATAAAAGATAGATGTCATACCTACTAATAAAAATTAAAATAATGTAAACGGCATGCACTTCTAATTCACGGAACTATGCGAAAGAGGGAATGACTGGAGTCCGTTAAACGACATTAATTTTAATTTATAATGACGGGACGGGAAGACCGAAGAGGGGGTGAAGTGTGAGATCGTTGTGGCCGTGGGACGTACAGCAGTAACTAGATATCCGTGATTGACATATAATTTTATATGCATATATGTGATCATGATGATCTTAGCTTGAGCTAAGGTTTTTCATATGCAAATTAATTTCACATGCATGCTGCTAAAACAGCCTATCATGTTTCACACATTTTTCACACCCAAAGAAAAGTGAAAATGATATGATTAACTTTAATTTTCACATTATTTTCACACACAGTGAAAATTTCACTCCTAGAAAAATGTGTGAAAATCTTTGATTAAAAAACTTCAAGTTTTTCACATAAATTTCACATAAGCCACATGTGTGAAACTTTTGTTTCACACAGATTTCATATGTGTGAAAACTTTC
>JAOCNB020070246.1:0-12537 GCA_026546465.2 Palythoa caribaeorum | reverse complement strand
GAACAACGAGGCTCAAATTTGCCAAAATTTAAGAACAATTTAAGAACAAGCTCAGGCTGGGGCTTGATAACTAGGAACGTTTTTGTGGCAGAAAATTGACTAAAATTTAGCGATACAACATAAAACATAAAAAGATTCACTGCAAAGACTGCTCAACAAACAATGAAGATAGTTCGCCTCTAAATTGGGCCGTGCAATACATGTGTTGCGCAAGGCGTTTCATTTTCCAATACCTTGTTTTATTTTGTTTTTTCTACAATAAAAACCACTCACAGAAATAAGAACAATTTTAAGAACAAATTAAGGCTGAAATTGCCAAAAAAATTAAGAACATTGAGCGTTGGCAAAATTTACTACATGATTCTTATAAAAAAAAGCGTGTATGCATTTGGTCGGCAGTTGTACATTTACTGTAGAGTCACTGTACATATGGTATTTAATGCATATACTGATATAGTAATTACATATAACAGGGCTGATATGAAAGTAAGAAAATTAGTAAAAAAAAGTAATTTCAAATCAAATCAAAATCAACTTTCTTGTACATCAAAACAAAGAAAAATGTACAAATAACTTAATTCTTACTCAAAGTATTTTGCTTCACAAATGCGTACAAACTGTAAAAACAAACTTATGTTTGCGTCTTTTTTGGACCACTTCATAAAATTGGAACAAAAGCTCAAATATATTGATCATCCACACAACTATTTCTCATCACTTCAACTTTTAAACCATCGTATGGCTCTGCAGTCCCATCGGCTTAGGCTAATAATAGTCTCCAATGTACGCTAATACGAGTGAAATCGATCTTAAATGCTAAAAGAACTAGTTTATGTTGATTGCCGATTAATTTCACGATTCAAAATGTTTTAAAACCGTACACAATTATTCCGGGAGCGTTTGCGTTCAAGAAACTATAATCTACGATCATTAACACTTCGGAGTTTTGTTATGTTTTGTTGTAGTGATTAACTTTGCATAATTTCATAAAGAAATTATAATGCCTTAAACGCTTTAGTATAAAAAGAAATGGAAACGGTTTTATTGTAAAATCACGTAGTTCATGCAAGGTTTCAGTCGTAAATGGCGCTGGTAGATTGCTAAATGTTGGCTTAAGACTACACATGGCTGTCGCTACGCGTTTGTTTCGTTAATACCGGCCATTTCAAAAAGAGTTTATTGATCCCCGACAACACGGCGAACCGCCTTTGAATACTACAGGTAAACCGAGAAAAGTTTGTGTTTAGACTTTTGTTAATTTACTTTAAATCCAGCATCTAAACAAGAATATTGATACATTATCAAACTCTTTATCTTAAAAGCGCGATATGTTTCATGTTCAGCTTGATCTTCGTGTTCACAGCAAACGGCACGTTCTAGTTTTAAAAACGTTTTAAGAGGCTGTCCATTTACTGAAGTGTCTAAGTAAGAATAACAATTTGAACGGGTTTGGGTCGCACTATAACTAAAACCAGATGAACTCTTATCTTTCTTCCAACTGGTCTTGATATAGAGTAAGTACAAGCGAGTTTAGAGCTACTTGTCCGCCGTATCACTCAAGTTTAAAAATACGTATTGTCTGACATGTTTATCCTACCAGTATTTCAGCTCTTCCATTCTCTTCTAGTCACAATAGATTCCGCCCACAAGTAACACTGCTGATTCAAAAACTTCTGAATAATTTAGACCAAATCCGCCAAGCTTTATTTTGACGTTTAGTACTTTAGTTATGAGTCTTTGTTTATTTCTCAAAAAAGTAAAAAAATCTTGTTATATTTTGATCAACTTCGTGGCTGTGCCCTAGACGTCTAGCATCGTTGTTGTTTTAAAAAGCCAAAAGCGGTTAAATCAAATTTATTAAATAAACTCTCGTTTCAAGTGTTTGCAATCAAACTAAACAGTAGGCTATTTTGTAAACCAGGGGATACGATTTCATTATCGACTGGTTGAGAACTTAACAAGGAAAAATTGTAGTCCGCTATGGATACCTAAACGACATGTTCTCCGAATTTTTGTTGTTCATCTCTACAACTCTATATTGATCGTTAGTTTTGACTTGTTGTTTGTTTCCATGACAGCTCTTAACGAACTTCCTTTTTGGAGCTCAACAGTCACAGAACGATGTTCAATATGATCTATGAATACGTTTACATTGTGTTGAATATATTTTCGCTTTGGTTACCAGCCTGCTCTGACCTCGAACGATCAACTCCTCTCGCCATCACTGTCTGTCTGTAACGGTTATTGGTTAGTCTTATGTTACTGTCTGTCTGTCCAATTTAGATGAAAATTGACTTGCTGTATAATTAGATTGCACGATTTATTTTCCAAAGTGTTACTAATTCCATTGTTAACTATTGAGAGTGTACTGGTAGTAGTCCGTGAAACATAAATGTTATGCACAAAACTAATGCTTTTGTTTCATTGACAAACTGTTTACTCAACCAATCACTAACCAATCACTATCCAGTTTGTTTTCATTTTCGTACTTCTCAAAATCCAATATGGAATAAATTCCTTTTAAAGTGTTATTCAACACAACTTGCTTTATTTTTAGCTCTCCCACTGAAATTGCGTTTCCTTAATTTAAACCAGGAAAGATAAAATGTTTGAAAGAAAATTTAAAAAAAAAACATCTCTTATTCATCAGCGGGGTATCGACATCATGTTGACAGTTATGTTCTATGCTTTCCGACACCAGATGAAAAATGAATAACCTTTCTTGAGTAAAATCTTTGAAAATAGGAAAACTGAAGGTAAACATTCGTGTCAGAAGGCAAATTCAACAGCAGGGGGTCTCTTGTTGACGGATTTTCAATGGATAAAACGAGAAGCCAACTGCACGCCCAACAGAGGTCCTACAGGCCGAATGATTACAGCAACGACAAGAAAAATGCAAATTTAACCTGTTGTGATTTATACTCTCAGCGAGAGCGCAATCTTACACACGCCTCAGTTTTACAGCACTGAAAAACTGTTTTTTTCCCTTGTAAATTTTTGTTTTTATCAAGGGAAGTAATTTGTTCGTCAAGCTTCCATTTCGCTCACATTTGAATCAAGTAGTCGTCGACAGACTATCAAATGAACTGCTGAAGGCGAAAGTCAAATGGTTTCGAGCTAGAATTGTAGAACGAGGTAAGGCAATTGAAACACTTCCTAAGCTGTTTTTTCTTGTTGGAAGAGGTTTTAAATGGTTTTCTCTTTCACGAACAAAAACATGGTTTTTCACACTTTTAATTTCCATGCCGTGAACAAAACAGTCATAAGAATACACTCTGAAGTGAGCAAAATAGTTTAATTTTTTACACAAAGAAAATGTTGAAGTCACATTCTGAATCTGAGGCAATTTTGTGACGTTTCCACTTGACCGTTATTTGTTTTGAACTTGTTCTACTAAAAAAAACTATAATCCTCAACCTTTTTGAAACAAACGTAACGGTTGCTTCTTCTGTTCTTTTGTATAACCAACAGTTGATGTTCTTTGGTGGAAAATTTTGGTTTTGAGGCAAACTCGATTACCAGGTGTTCAAACCTTAGTCTGTATATTATTTGTGTAGCCACAAGCCAAGTGGACCCTGAACTGAATGAATTCTTAGCGTTCAATTGAGCTTAAAGCTGTTCAGACTTACAGGTTTTTTCCTTCAGTTCAATGATTTTAGCCGAAAAAAGTGATTCGATAGCAGACTGTCCTGGTGTAAAAAACTATCCATCAATTGTGATATTGTCGGAAATAAATCTCGTGACATTAAGAAAAATTGTTTTGACTGATTGTCAAGTATTGTTGGCCAGCAAATTGAAATAACAAAATCGTCCTAAAATTCGAATAATTTGAATCGGTCAAGAAACTTTTAAAACAAGACAGAAAGCCCAAGATTTAAATATTTTGTTAGTTTTTTTTTTTCAAATGGCGAGAATAATTGTTTTCGCACAATCACTATGATCAACTCGTGTTTTTGTCTATCACCAGAGAGGTTTATGGCTTGAGGATTATTTATGGACCACACGTGTTGTACTGGGAAAATTCTTTGTACTGTTAAAACCATCAAAGGGAAATTTTCTGCCTATTAATTTTCGCTAGTTTGGTGCGAATGCGATTCAATTTTCAAAGCAGCTCTCGTGACTGAAAAGGCACCTGCCGTAACGGCTTCTCGGACTGTAACAAGAATAAAACCAGATGCAATTTAAATGAATTTGGTGATCCATGCAAATTTTCGTTTACACTTGAATTTTTATTGATATACTCATTGGCACACAATACTCGCTTCTAACAAAACAATTACAATGTTTCGCTCACTTAACACAACATCACGCACGAAAATATGTTTAATATTTGGAATAGAGAATTCGTTTTACGAAATCGGCTGTCATTTTTCTTTCCTGGGCAATTTGTTTATTTGATGAACTGGAATAAAAAACAATCAAGTTTTCTTTCTTTGAAATTTTACTCCTAGGTGTGAGATATGAATCATGTAAATGAGACGAAGACAAGCTGTCAATGACAACTTTATTTTGAGATTGTAAAGAGATAACACCGAACAACAATCATGGCGACGTGCTGAAAAGAATTGTCAGCGAAGCAACCGAAAAATCAACTTTGTAGAGAGAGGCCTTGGCACTAGCCAATCGCAACAGTGACAGAAATGTCACAGATTGAGACCAAACTGACAGATCTGTAGACATTTTCAATTATACTAATTAATTTTCGGTTATTTGTTTGTGCCTATTGGCTGCTGGACAGATTTGTTTTCTAATTTCAATTAATATTTTTATTTTTTGAATGGTCGGCGATCTGTAGTGTCGAATTACATTAATGGTCTACTCCGGTAGTTGATATCAATAAAATCTCCCAGATGTTGAACAAATTGTATCTTGATTCGCTACGCTCATTCCATCACTGGGAACATAGAACGATATCGACTCTACAGCAAGTTGGGATGCCGAATTTACAGTGAGGTGAACATTTACCTGGGGCTATGCCAGTGTTGTTTTAGTGTGAGTGTTTCAGTTTAATTTAGTCAGCATGTGTGTTTGACCTTTTTCTCCTTGCTTTTGGAATGCGATTGACGGCGCGGCATGTTTGCCCGTAGCTTTCGAGCCTTCAAAGCGACAACACAACAACGACAACAACATTTACCGTAGCGCAGAATTTATCATCGCTGCTTTCGTTCAAAAGAACAATAGGTTATCTTTTGAATATAATCAACGTTGATCTGACAAGCTGTAATTGACGTGATTGGCATGTAAGTCAAGTTTCTCAAACCGCGATTCATGTTCTGTATGTAAAATCCCACCGCTGCTTCTTTGAGCGATCTGGGCCCAGGGCGAATTCAAATCTGGTATTGGCGGTGGATGATGTGAACAACTGTTTTATTTATCAAACTGTTTTATTCGCAGAGAGGTAAGTTTAAGGTCAACAATTCGATGTTGGTGAATCGGTGAGAATATTGACTTCTCAGTACATGTAATCACAGTTCCGAGTGTATGTTCAAATCTAATTCTTGTGACCCGAGTTGACTTCTGAAGTTATCCCCGATGGCAAATGATAACACTTTGCGATTACGTGTTGCATTTTATCGAAACGTTCCAAATGTATTTTAAATGAACGCGTTGTAACAGGCTGACGAGTGTGTCGCGAATATCGACTACACAATGTTTCTCAGCAAGCTGAAAATGTAAGCAGCGAAACCGTTCTTGAGGTTGGCAGCAAACTTCAGTTGATTGATGTGATCTGATTAACGACATATTAATTTGTTCAGATACACCGAGACTGAGCTGTACTTTAACGTTTCGCCAAATTTGAAACTTTAATCTGAGATATGGCTCTTACAAAAACTGCTGCCTATGTGGTTTTCGCTGGAAAGTCACAAACAGAAAAACTCACGTGTACTTAAAGTGGGCTGTCAGTCTGTGACAGGCAGAAATTCACTTTGTTCGCTCCTTAGGTTCTGCATTTCATGTTGTATAATAGAGTCTTACTAGCAAAGTACTTGTGTTGCAAATAACAACATAAAACTTGCATGTTACTTACTTTATACAAGAGCCATTGTTTCCTACTATACCTGGACAAATTTGTGTAATATCAAATTCGAAACACACTTCAGAAATTCGCGACAACTCTTCGTTATTTTGATCAAGCTGATCGTCATCAACCTGGGGCATATGTGATTTTTATTTTTCCAACCAAATCAAAGATGGAGGATTTTAAATTCTGTTGAATGTTTCCATTTTAATTGATATCAACTTGTATATCTGATTTCTGTTAATATGTTCTTGAGAGAGCACTCTTGTTTCGTATTATACGCATCTATTGTAACCATTAACTGCTCTGTGCTTGGGTCGAACGGCTTAGATTTTGTTAATATCTCGCTCTAATCGTACGTTATCTTTAGGGAAGATTTTGTAGGACATCGTGGTGATAAATTGCAGTTTATTTTACTGAAATGATCAATGAAATTGACAACAATAGTAATTAGAACGGTTTTAATTTGTGCTCTTAAATTATTTTATCATCTTCGTATCAACATTTTAGTTTAATTTTATTAACTTTGTATTACTTTTCTCAATTCTCTTTCAGTTGCTCCATAAATCTTCTCTTTGTTTACATCTCAAACCACAAGGAAACAGCGTGAGACGAAAGTAAATTGAGTTAGAAAATATGGCTGCCAAAGCTCGACTGATAATTTCATACGTGGCGCTAGCATTTCTAGCGGGTCACGTTTGGACGAAAGGTAAGTTATCTACTGTTTACTCTGTGCATTAATCCTTCCTTTTGGAATGTTTTGATTTCTTATGCAAATCAGAGTCGGTGCTTTTACATTTGTTTATAGTTCTAAAGTTTAGCGAATTCCAGTGTTGGACAACTGCGAGAGTAATAACAAAAATTAAATACAGGCAGTTCATGTAACATATACATGATATTATTCATCACAATTCTTGACCTTCACTTGTCAATCTTTGCGTAACCAATCCTTCTCAGCTCATTAAAAGCGTAAAAAGTTGCCGCCATATATAACATTAAATTGCCAAACATTTTTTAAAATCCCACACAACATTAACATTCTGAAAAGTCAAATACACTAAAGTCGTCTAATGATGGAGACTTTTAGGCAAATCAGAAACCTTTTCTATTTTGAAAAAAATTTTAGATTATAAATCTTCAACGTTTTGGCTTGAAGTACAATTTATCTTATTAGTCTCTTTTCGATTGCTTTGAACTTTGTTCTTTAAAACGACATATTACCTTTTGCCATTTGCCTCGAGTTGCCATTTCGGTTTATAATCATGATATAATATGACGTATTAATTGTACGGTAAGGCTGAAAACTCTTGATCAGCACAAATCTTCACCAATCAAAGCGAAAAGAAATATCTTTTGATAAATCAGTCAGTATTGCTTTGATTAGCTGCCTAATGGCTTACTGCACGTGAAACATGTGAGTCATAGCATAGACTCGTCTGCTACTCTAATATATTTTCGCATAGAATCTCCTCCGGTATTGTTAGAGCGGTGAGTGTTTATCGGATCCAATTAACACATTGCAAACACTGAATTACGCAAGACAAATCTATAACTTTCGAGCTGCAACTTTTAAAATATTTTTGCACGCACTTGAACAAACGCCCTCTGATGTGTGGTTTTAAATTCTTTTGATTTTGATTATCTAATATTGTAAATGTAATGCAGAAAAAATGCACTTTCTATTTGTCCCATCTGAAGACGTGCGACAGTGGATTTTCCGACGCAATCTGTTCGGCAATGATCTTCCACGCACAACCCTGGATGTACCATGGAAATATTAGGGAGTTTTATACCGTACAACATAATTTTTTTCCTGTTCTAAACAATTTATGATGGCAAGATTGTGCTTGTTGAGCAACGTAGTTGATTCTGGCCAACATCTTGAGGTTATGAAGAGGTGGCATCCGGAAATCCAGAACCGGAAATTTTGCTTTTAACACGTGACACCGACAACCTTTTTGAATTCTTTGCTTTCCTTGAAACATCTGTTTAACAGTTACAGGAACGTTTGCCAAATAGTGTTTTTTCCGTTTGAAAACGCGTAGCATATGCTATATTCGTGTTTGTTAGCTTTTTCAGTGCAGTACAAGTGAATATAAAAATATTACATACGACATGATTTTTACTAGTTGTCAAACTTTATACCCAGTTAACCGCTCACTAAACCATGGAACCACTGGCACGCCGGTACTGAATTTGTGAGTTTATCTTTCTGATCTACATCCCACAAGCGTTAGGCTTACAAAAACAAAGAGTAACAACTGCAAATTACTACATCAACAAAACAACGCTGTTGAGCTCTTTTTTCTTCTCCGTGGCACTGTCAATACTACAGGCTTATACCAATAACTTTTTACCAGGTTGTCACCATTACATGCGTATATAAATAACTTTTTTCCAGGAAATATTTTATCTGGCAAATTTTGTTTGAAAAATTGTCAACAAGTGAATTTGCAAAACTGATAAAGGTTTTAAAAATGTAGCAGGAAGTGTTGCAAAGGTTTTATACTTCTAGTTTTAGACATAATTTAGATATGGGAAATTGTAAGAGGCCAATATAAATAAACGACAGTTCTGATCTCCTTATGTCAGCAAGTTATTTCTTTATTTTAGAAGCGTTCTTTTCAGAGAGCGCTTAGAATTTCGCAATAATGTCGGTTTATTGATAAAGAAACTGACCTATGACTTGCAAACCATTTTTATTTAAAGAAAAAATATTTTTGCAACAGATGGTTTTTCGTCATTAAAATGTTGAGATGTAAAAAATGCCGCCATCGTTCCTAAGACCACTGATGTCAGCCCACTGACCCTGAATAGCTTGTTTGTTTCTTTCTATTGGCTTAAAATAATCAATTAAGACTGCAAAGGATCCGACATAAAAAGACCTTGATGGGTTGGGCCATCCCCACTTAATTTTTTGTCGAGTCGTCCGGCCAACACCCAAAGATTGCAAGTTTTGCAAAAAAAACAAAACAAAAAAACGACAACTATAAGCTGCTAGTTGCACATTTTTGTGAGACTTTTACATTTTGCTGTTAAATCGTGCCCCATTTCGAAGTTTCCACACTAGAAATAGATGATATCAATACTGTGGCATGAACAATATCGCTTTTCCACCAACAGTGTCTTCAAAGTCACATTCCGGCTGTAGAGGATGTCATATGTAAATCAGCATATAGAAACCGGCGCGGCGTCGACTTTTTTTTTTTTTTGAGCGACACTTAACCGCTTAGCGACTTTCAAAGAATTGCTCTGGTCGGTTATGAGCATTTCAAAAGATAAGTTGGAAAGAAAAAAATCCAGGTATTTTTTCTACAAAATGCATTCTAAAGTAAACCATGGAGTGCCGTTATTCCTTTTCGGATGAAGATTTCGGCGGCTCATTTAGCTAAATTAGTTGCCCTTAAGACCCGTTGACACATAAAATCGAATGAAACGGATCGAATAAAAACAAGTATCGCTCACGTTTTTCTATCAAAAACGATTGTAAACAGAAAATATAGGCCTAAGATACCCCACAATATAGTCAGTTCCAACAAGCTGTCATGTGATGTAGTTTTGATATTAACCATTTTGTGCAATTGATTTGGTTTATACCTTTCAAGATACACTAATTTTTATTTTTAACTTTTGAGAAAAACAGATATTTATGCATGGTCATTAGTTGACTAACCCAAAATAATTTGGGTAAGAAATTTTTGAGTCACTTAGTATGTCGCGTTAATAAGGCCCAACCACAGTTGTCGATGGTTTACTCATTTTGAGTATTTTCAACACATTTATCGCAAACTCCACCGTAAGAAAAATGCTTTTTTACATAGGAATAAGATCTTAATGTGAATGAATTTACATTCAGACTTCAGTTTACTTTTAAATTTTGTTTCCAATTTGTGTGGCCTTGTGTTCGGTTTTTCTTCCTTCATCCTTGTCTAATTAAATTAGATTAACACTCAAACTCATTGAATGTTATGTAATTGGAAAGTTTTAGAACTACAGTTTAAAAACAAAAATTCAATGAAAAAATTGTACAAAAACAAAATTAAACGCAAATATTTTTATTGTAGGGTGAAAAAAATTCCTGTTTCAGTTGATACTTTTGCGACTATGTTGTTTCTTTTTTGCAGCAAAGGAAGTAATTTCCAAACATATCGAATCATTATAATGAATGACTTGATTAATCACTTTTAAACTTTAAACAGCAACTTTGTATCGTTTAAAAAGCGTTCCATTCCGTTGCTAGAGCGGTTTTTTTCCCTTCTGGAAAATGCTCTGATTTCAGTCACGTTTATATCTAAAGAGGTCGGAAATCCGAAATGAAACTATGCGCTCTGAAACGCTTTCTAAGTTTTTTGGTGTAGCATGCTCCAAATATTAAACTTAGTTGTCATCAATTTGAATGAGTTTGGAATAAAAGGAGCTGGTATTTTTCTTTGAAAACCTTTCCCGACTATCCAATTGAGTTGTTTTATTTAAGGTTCTACACACTTTGTTATTTAAAAATAAGAAGCTGTAAATTTTGCCGAGACTTAATGTCCTTAATTCAGTTTTTGGCGACTTCAGCCTCAATTTGTTCTTTAATTGTTCTTATTTCTATGAGAGGTTTTTATTCAAGAAAAACAAAGTGGAAACAAGGTATTGGAAAACGAAACACCTTGCTCCACATGTGTATTGTACAACTGAATTTAGAAAATAGCAGTACCTTCACTGTTTTTGAGCAGTCTTTTAATTTGGGCTCAGATCTAGATCACAGATGTAGATTGCACTTCGAATCTAGATTACACTAGATTACACTTTTAACGTCAGCATATACAGTAATGGATGCAAATAAAAGATATTGGTTTATGTTTGTGCTGCTTCGCATGCAATTATATTACGAGTTTCAGTAAGTTCCTACCAGAAAAACGTTTTTAGTCACCGAACCTCATGAACTTGTTTTTAAATTGTTCTTAAATTTTGGCCACTTTTAGTCTCGTTGTCCTTTATAAAGTTTTTCTTATAAAAATAAAATAAAATAAAACCTGCGTGTACAGACCTTTAATAACTGGCGGGTATCTTAAAGTTGTTTGTATTCAAATTTTCCTGGCTAGCCTCGTTCTTGAGGTAAAAAAAATCAAAATAATATGTTATCCCAAACGATACGAAGCAGGCCTATTTGAATGAAAATAAAAGAATATTAAAATAGCATAACGACGGTCTCGCAGCACGCTTTTTGAACGTAGGGAGTGAGTCTTTGTGTAAATCCTTTTATAAAGCTAATTTCGGACTGACAGTAAACTGTATCAATGATTTGCTATCTGAGCGAACTAATCATAGCTACGAACTTAGAAATCCGAGAATGCTGCCAGTGCAGAACTATATGTTTTGTGAACAGTTATTGCCTTTTTTCATCAGAAAATGGGATTTTAATAAATTATTTCTGTTTTCAAATTTTTAAGTTTTGTAAACTTTCCTTGAGCATTCATTTGAGCCACGTCATTTACCAAACCAGTTGATGGATGTATTACACCGTCCATTATTGAAGATTTGTGTGCTCAAGAGATTTTGTTTTCACTGGAGTTGCAAATTCCGATACTAGCTGAATATTTCAACTACTGAATAAAGATAATGCTTAATGTTTTGAATGCACCAGTTGGAATGCAAGCGGTTAATTGCCAGTTAAACTTTCATTTTCCCTCACAATTGAGTTTTTTAAAACACCTGATATAAACGATATGACAAGTAAACTATAATGGGTATACCAAGTGCTCCAAAACCTGAGATCCTTGATAATGAGTTCAGTTCATCAACCGGAGCCGCCGTCAGCGGGATAAATTGATTGATTAGATTTTAATAACTCTTTCAAATGTACTTTTTTACTCAAAGATTTAAGAGATTTACAATGCAAACCGAAAAATTCTGACTGACAAAAGTTTTTCCTAACTTCTTTAAGGATTGCAAACGTTTCTAAAGCAATAAAAATTGCTTAGTTTTGTCCTAAATCAGTGCGTGACGTTACTTTCCTAAAATAATAATAATAGATCGCTTTGTTGCCAAATGGGTTTTTGGATCGTGTGAAGGTTGAGAAAATGCTGTGGTTTTCCGACAGAGTTATACCGAGGTGTCACCGCTACTAAACAGCTTCCGAGTTTTTTTTGGACATCAATTTGATACAAGATCTCATGATACTAAATTTTTGTTAAGTACCTCGTTCGGCGGATATGAAAAACACAACACTAAATGTAACAGAAATCGAGTATTTGCCTTAACCCCTTTTTAAATGATGTTTTATAAAAAAGCTAAAAAATTGATTTGATTCTAACATGGATCTTTTGATAATCAATATCTCAACATATTCTAAAAAGATAAAGAGGTTCCGAGAATTTGAGAGTGTAGTGCGCTCAAAGTTTGCATAAGGGGGATGGGTTGGGGGGAGGGACATGATATAACGAGTAATCGCGAACAATCTCTTCTACACCTACACTTTTTTTTTTTTATTAAGAAAAAACTTAATAAGAACAGTGAGGCTCAAATCGCACGAA
>JAOCNB020070245.1:0-20492 GCA_026546465.2 Palythoa caribaeorum | reverse complement strand
GCAGGGCCGAATACGGGTACTTATGGACCTCGATTTAACCAATCGCAGCGCGCGGATTTAGTTGGCCATATAATAATGGCCCTTATTGCCTTCTTCATCAAAGATGGACAATAAATGTACGCGATATTGGCCTATACCTTTCTTTCAACGTTGTAGTAGGTTAACAAACATCGTGAAATTTAGAAATATTGTACCATTTTTATTCGCAAGGGTTCGTAGGCGCCCACAAATTTCATTCGCCATTCAGATACTCCTATCTTACCCAAGTTCAGAAATATGCAAGTTAATTTCGGGCTTTGTCAGTATTTTGAGAAACGCTTAATTTAATTTGTTAATACTGACCAATATAACGTCTTACTTCAATAACGCCGGGTGCCATACCTGCTAGCACTATATTTTTTTAAAGCAAAACAAATTTGATTTTGTCGTTTTTACAATGAAGAAAAAAGGAAACTAAATTTTACAAAAAGCTTTGATGAATAGCTTTGGAAATGTCTTGATAAAAGCAACTAAAAGTTGGCCTAAATTCATAGTGGCGAAAACGTGATTTGTTACTTTTAGGTGTCACGCACTCTCGTAGTCATATCTCAACGAAAGCAAGAAGCAGAAAAAAAAAGAAATGCTGTTTCTTTCATTGCACATCAACCTTATTCAATGCAGGAATTTGGAGGAAGTCGAAATTTTGACCCGGATCGAGTGGTTGATTCTTACGCGGACTGCCTCTTAAAGTAAAATTTTCGTCTAATCAAGCTTTGTTCTTATAAAAAGGGGGAGTAAATAATACCAAGAATTTAGTCGAAACTGATTTAATGTTAAATGTAACAAGTATTTGTACCTCGTGGAGACGAGATATTGAAGTGGGTCTTGGAGTAGATAACACAAAACGGATAACAATAGAAATGTATCTTAGCCAATCAGCAGCGTCGCAAACAAGTCGTCAAAGATTGACTGCCATAGACCATTTCACAGTTCCTGAAAGGGAACCAAGCCTCTACATGGAAGCGAGGCGAAGGTTGACCTGGCACAGCAAGAGAGGTGGAAATAATTATCATAAAGAAAAACTTATCAGCATATGGATTGTTTCCGCTTCTCTAACTGTGCGAGGTCAACCTTCGCCTCGGTTTCATGTAGAAGCTTGGTTGCCTTTCAGGAACTGTGAAATGGGCTAATCTCTTGGCTCTCAAGCACAAAATTTGATCACGGGGTAGATCTGAGCCACTCTTATCACAGTCTCCGCCACAATTTCTACGTGATACACTAATTGCCGGTGAATACTCTCGTTTCGTCAATAACAAACAAATCCAGTGCTCCGCGAGGTAATCTTTGGTTCCTAATGATTTGTATATGTTATACCGATTACTGAAACCAAACAGTATATATTGCAGCACTTATTGCTCTCAAATGACTAAGGTTTATTTAAAAAATGTTCTTGGATTTTTCGGCATTGAAAAATTTGAAACCTTTGATCTTTTCTGCTTTCATTATCTTATAAAGCCTGATATTTGATAAGCTAGTGATTTAGAAAAAGGACACGGGTTGTTACGCTAAGGTAATGCTACTGTCAAACGCTTCACTTAAAAGTCATTTTTAAAAACTGATAATTTCAAGGAATTTAAGACGTCTTTACACGCGCTTATCTAAGCTTTTGTATTGTACTGTCGACACAAGGTAACATTGGGCTTTATTAGGCAACAAAACTATGTGGGAATAATTGTGGAACGCTAGGCGATGATTTGCAACTTAAGGCTACTCTAGGCATTACTAGGCAGATTTCTTGAAAAAATGGCGTGGTCAAGGTGTTGGGTAACAGTTGTAGAAGGCAAATATGATTTACTGGGTACGAGGGGGAAATGTGTTGTGACTAAATTGGGCAGTATTGAGTGACACTAAGCAGCATTGCGCAACCTTTGAAGCAGTGGGCCTGGAAATAAGTCTTAGATAAGTGATAAGAGATACAGAAAATGGATATTATGCTATGAAGTTCTTGAACTTGACTAAGAAAATTCAAAACCTCTAAGTTTGAATTAATTTGTACTGGGGAATCATTGTAAAGTTTTTACCTTTATCAATATTCAGCTATTAAAATTTGGCACATTTCATTTTTTCTCACTTTCTTCAACAGAAATCTTATATCAGACTGGATAAGCTACGCTGCAACTAAAAGGTTAAAGTTAATCATAATAATCCAGGATGCAATACGACGGTGTATCAAAAAAGCTAACTAAATAGTTATGTACCTTAGCAATTTCTCATAGAGGATGAGCAGCAAATTCTTAGAGCCTGCTTGGCTAGGTTAAGGTGGTCTCATCTTTCTAAACGTCTTAGCTAGAGAAGGCGTGTTGTCATGTGTAGTAGCCTCATTAAGGTGGTATGATCCTCCTCAAAGCCTAACCGCAGGCTGGGTATTGTCATGTGTAGTAGCTTCATTAAGGTGGTATGATCCTCCTCAAAGCCTAACCACAGACTGGGTATTGTCATGTGTAGTAGTTTCATTAAGGTGGTATGATCCTCCTCAAAGCCTAACCACAGACTGGGTATTGTCATGTGTAGTACCTTCATTAAGGTGGTATGATCCTCCTCAAAGCCTAACCACAGACTGGGTATTGTCATGTGTAGTAGCTTCATTAACTGGTGGTATAATTCTCCTCAAAGTCTAACCGCAGACATAGTATTGTCATGTAGTGTAGCTTGGTTAAGGTTGCTTAAAACTCGTCAAAGTCGGGCATCAGACAGCGTGGTTTTTGTGTGGCGTGACTTAGTTTAGGAGATCTGATAGTCTTGTGGCTTTGGATGGTGTGGTCGAGGTCGTGTGACTCGGTAAAATAGTATAGGACTTACAGTTGTATATGAAATGCTCGTCATAAATTAAAATCTAATAGAAAAAAATGATAAATTAGGGAAACTGAAAGTGTTTACTGTTCAAAAAATACGCAGAGTATAAATGCACCGAAGCGAGGATCGACCCCTTATCAAAATTTTGAAGGCATCCCAGCTTACCTACGAATACCATTTCTGAGAATCCGCTGGGGAAAAATAGCATCCAAGTGGCCTATTAAGTTCTATTTCTAAACACTGGACAATCTTACCAAATTTTTACATCTGAGACGTGATATAGATAATGAATTTTACGGCTTTTAAGTCCTTCCGAAAAATCTTTTCTTGTCTAAAATCTAATACTCTTCAGATTGCATAACAGAACTACCGTTCAATAAGTAACAAACTCACAACATTTGTTCTACAAGCATTCCATATTTAACGTTTTGTGGTTTTACAAGTACTCTGCCAAGGAATAATACTATGTTGGCACGGGCATCAAAATGACTTGCATTATGTAAACTATTTATTTTAAATTAACTTAAATTGAGCTCTCTTAAGTGATCTGAAACCTCGAGATTTTGTTTATGACTTCAAAACACCGCTTTCATCTAACAATATTTTGAACTAAATTTAACGAGTTAACCAAAAAATGAACTTTTTTTCGAATTCATTTTATATTTTTGTTTTGTTTGAGGGTCCTTGTGTTTGGAATTGAAAAAGAGAACAGTACTTTTAATTGCTAATTCTTAAGACCAACGTTAACTGGCTACACTTCTCACAGTACTCTAGTAAAATGTTTAGGTACTTATACCACAACAGCAACAATAGTTTATTTCACCTTATAGAGCTAACTTTACATTTACAAATATAGGAAATAAAAATGGGGGAAGGTGCTGGCTACCCGGAGTAAACATACAGGGCTATACAAGCCGGACAGCCAAAACTCTTTTTGAATTAAACATGTTTAGATTAGCTCAAAACTAAGTAAAAGAAAAGAGTACAAAATGATAAGTTCAAAAAAAGAAAGAGGAGTGTAAGAAGCACACATTTTGGTATAATCAGAAATAGTAGGGGAAAGAATAGTTTACTTAAATGTTTAATTTTAATTGTGTTTCATGAAGTTTGTACTAAGTCTGGCTTGAATATTTTAATGGATAAAGATTTTAAAATTGCATCTAGTGAATTCCATGTTTTAGGACCAGTAACTTTTATGCTGAAGATTCCATAGTTTGTTCTTACTTTTGGTAGCGCTAAGGCCTGTCCGGAAGAGAGCCTGGACTATAGCTATGTACTTCGCTGGCGGACTGCAAAGAGCTTTCGAAAACTACTGGTAGTTTTTTTATACAATTTGTACGTGAAAAAGCTTGTTTGAAACTTTATAAGATCAAAAAGTTTAATTATGTTTTTTTTTTTTTTTTTAAAATAAGGGACTAGAATGTTCATCAAAACTAGAAAGTTATAGTTCTGACAACACGTTTTTGTACAGTGAAAATAGGTTTTATGTTTGTTGCGAATGTGCTTCCCCACACAATCAGACTGTATGTAAGGAAAGGATATATAAGTAAATAATATACATTGATTAGGACATCAAGTCTAGGCCAGGTAGTCTCGAAGTTTTAATAGAATGCCGATGCTTCTCTAAATTTTCTTTGAGATAGAATTCACTTGCTTTTTGCATTTGAGATGACAATCAAGCATGACACCGAGGTATTTGATACTGTCCTTTTTCTTTTATAACGTAGGATTTATATACAAACTTATGGAAGATTCAGCTTTTTTCTGCGATGGACGAAATAGAACAAAGATGGATTTGCCAATATTTAGTGAAGGTTTGTTTGCGCAAAGCCAGTTATGAACGAGATTTAGTTCTTCATTAACGACTTATTCAAATTGTGATAGGTTCTTATGACGGAAGAAAAAGTTAGAGTCGTCTGTAAATAAATGTAGATAAAAAATACTTGAGGAGCAGCTGAAATCATTTATGTATATTGAGAACAAAAGAGGACTGATCCTTGGGGTACAACGCGGAAAATGTAAGCTTCATCGGAATTCGAATCTCCAATGGAGGTGAATTGTCTTCTATTATTCAGATAGCAAACAAACCATTCTTTGGCAATACTTCTGATCACGTTATGCTCTATATTTTTATACGTTTTATTTACATAGTTTCATCAGTTATAATCCATGCATACACTCTAAAATGAGAATAAACCTAATTAATTTCCCTTTAAGACAAGTTTGGATTTGAAAAATGGGACATAACTCTTCCTTGTTCACGCGTAAATCTATAATGCTATAATGCAATGGCCCGAGAAATCTTTCGCAGTACCTGTCTGACTACTGCATATTCTGTTCAAATTTCTAGAATTTACGAATCAAATCCTTCAGTCAAAGCAAAACTAAATCACTGAGTGAAATTGAGAACAAAAATTAAATCAGTTTTTTCTTCTCTTCTTTTGTTGCAAAAGGGAACGTCGATTTTATTGTTCTGAACTGATTTCTGTTTTCCGGTACTTTCCTCATCTAACAACTAAAAAATTGCAATTGAGAATAAAACATAATCATACAAGCATTACACACAGTTACGCGAAACCAAATAATTGGTAGGTCGTGTTCTATTGAGATCAACCGTTTTCAACCTAAACCGGTTTTTTTTTTGTTTGGTCAAAAGTTCCCAATAAAACATCTTCAACCGTTTTTG
This sequence comes from Palythoa caribaeorum, assembly GCA_026546465.2. Taxonomy (NCBI): domain Eukaryota; kingdom Metazoa; phylum Cnidaria; class Anthozoa; order Zoantharia; family Sphenopidae; genus Palythoa; species Palythoa caribaeorum. Next base: position 14,974 of record JAOCNB020070245.1, on the reverse strand, counting down.
GTTGATTTCGCGATTAGCACTTAGTATAATCATCACCAGTCCATTTTGAGAGTGGAGATCTTAAAATGGCGGGAATAACATTGGGAGTGAAAGAAAGAATTCAAGCATAAAGTCAGGAATGTTGGCCACCTTGTGACAATATTTATGGGGGAAATTAGGGATTTTTCCCTGAAAATTAGGGATTTTTAGGGATAAATCGTTAAAAACTAGGGCTATTTTAGGACTTTTATTTAGGAAAGAATGAAGAATTCAACTTACCTTTCTACCACTGTTATCCAAACAGAAAGATACTTACTCAAATGAAATACTGGTTTATAGCATTAATGACTTAGACAGGAAAGGGATCATGCACATAGCGTCTTGAAATTGCTTAGCATGGATCCAACATCATTGAAATTTGAAGCCACAGTCACCAAACCACAAAGAAACTTGCAGTTTCTCCAGGTAGGTCAAATGTAGAACGCACGCCAAGCACTTTCAATGCCATCGGTCGCACTCAACCATCATAGAAAAAAAAAAGTAGGGATTTCTATGGGAAAATCGAAAAAAGCAGAAAAAGTAGGGTTTTTTAGGGCAAGTGAAAATATTTAGGGATTTTTAAGAATTTTAGTGCCATCAACATGCATGTAAAGGTAGCTGTCGCTGCCCATCGTTTCCAACCTTTTCGACCTGCATTTGAGCTGGTTAAAATAGTTGATCAACCAAACCAACCAAAGACAGTTTATCCAAGAGAACAAAAACAAACCAACCCAACCAACCAAAATTGTTTGATCCCAACAGAGCACAACCTAAATCACCTAAAATTCGTGTTCGAACTCAACTTTTCATAACTGAGAGTTCATTCTCTTCTCCAGGCTCTGAACTGTAATTGTAGTTTTTATAGCTATGCCTCTTATATCCTGATATTGTAACATTCTTCGCGTATGGCTCTCCATTAACAGTGGCTCGCAGCCTCGAGATGGACATTGCAAAGTATATGAACAACAGGATGTTCAACAGAAGCAGTAAAACTATTAGGCCAAGCATAACCACAAGTATCTGCTTTGCGTTGTCAAACATATTCTGGCCAGCCCAACCTGAACATGGAAGAAGATATTCAGTATAACAATACCAGATCACATCTAGATTTAAAGTTACTCTGCGTTTAAAAAGTCATGATACTGGTTCAAGTTGCATCCGTAGCTTAATTCTAGAGAATTAGGCCAACATTGTACCTTATTTCATTATTAATTCTTTTAAAGAAACTGCTCGAAAATGTATACTTTGCTGTAAAGGGTAAAAAACAGGCTTTTGTTAATGCTAAATGGCTCTATGCCTAACTAGATTCAAAGAAAGTCTTTGCGTAACGCTTGTGGGATGTAGCTGAGAAAGACAAAATTAGTATGTTTAGCGTGCCACAATGGTAACTTACAGTCACTATTAATGGGGGCACTATCGGTACGTTTGTGCTGAGCTTGTTAGTTTCATTCTTAAATTTATAGTAGTTTTTCTTAAAGTTAGCCTTAATATACAACTTCACTTTTAACTGTTTTAGTTGCAAAAATTTTATAAAATTCTAAACAAAAAATTTTTGTATCAATGTCCCTCTTTTTTTAATTATTTTGAAGTGCATACCAGTTTGCTTCGCCGTGTCCGGTCGATTCTTTGTGTCTTCAGTTGGCTTCTCTGTTGCTACTGCTGCTGGTGTGGCGCCAGGACATGAACACGAAAAAGGTTCTTTTGTTGTTTTCTGCATGTTGGTTTGCTTTGTGGTCTCGACGGCTTGTGTGGTAACAGGTTCCTCGCTTGGGTTCTTATTTGATGCCGTTGTACTTGTGTGGCTGGTAGAGGGTACCTTCGCTTTTGTAGAAGTGGAAGAGCTAATGGAGGAGGAAGTCGCTTTTTCCGTAGTTTGCTTTGTGGACGCGACAGCTTGTGTGGAAACAGGTTCCTCGCTTGTATTCTTGTTTGATGCCGTTGTACTTGTGTGGCTGGTAGAGGGTACCTTCGCTTTTGTCGAAGTGGAAGTGACGCTAATAAAGGAGGAAGTCGCTTCGTCCGTATTGCTCATGGAGGTAGTACCCTCTGTGGTGGTCGGTGCTTCAGTACTTGCATTTAGATTTGCTACTAATGAAAAAGAATAAAAATACAGCCTTAGTAAATAACTTGAGGAATTTAGCTTTAAGATGCAACCTGGCTGATATTTTGAATCACTAAGTTCTTAAAATACTGAGTTCAACAAACCTTGACAGATCCTTCCATTTCTTAGTTTCGTGTATCCATCTCTACAAGCACACAAGAAACTCCCAGGAGTGTTAATACAAATGTGGTCACATCCTCCATTACCAACACCCACTGCACATTCGTCTTGGTCTGAAAGTCAGCAATTTTGAAGGTCAGTTTTATCATTTCTCAAAATCCGTATTTCATATTCAATTAGAATTAAAGAGAGCCAAACTTTAGTAATAAGGAAAATTCCTCAGCTGTGTACGTCTTTTTCTGTTTTGGTAATTTTATCATATATGAAAATTAAAAATCCCTTCTTTCAACCCAAATTACAAGCAAACAGACAAATGTGAAGCCATTCAAGATCAACACTAAAATCTTTATCACCATCACCATTTCCATCAACATTCCCATCTTCATCTCTATCATTGCTTTCACGGTCAATATCATCTTCACTTTCATCATCTCCACGTCTATAATTGTCATCACCATACCATCATAACCACAATCAATATCAATATCTCATTCTTTATCATGATCACCATCATCATTACCATCTCCATCTCCCATTATCTTCATCACTATCATTATCATTATCACCATCACCATGACAATCAACATCACTATCACCATGACAATCAATATCACCACACTATCCTTATCACCATTCCCATCCCCATAATCGTCATCACCATCACAATCAATATCACCATCACCATCTGCATAACAGTCGTCACCATCACAATTAACATCACAATGAATATATCAGTGGTCGTCAACGTAACGGTCATTGTCATCATCATCATCATTAAATTACAAGCTTTAGTTTTTGAAACTTTACAATGTTTTATATGCATACCAATGCAAGCCCAAAACGTCTTTATTTTCTTGGCCTGAAAACCAGCTTTACACTGACAACCTCTCGCTGTGTCACTACTTAAGCATGGCTGTAACGTTCCTGAACTGCTTAGCAAACTTGACAAACCTGTTAATAAAGAAATTAACAAATGGATTAAACAAAGAGAATCAAACGTTTTTGCAATTTGTCAAACTTGATTCTTTATACTGGTAGATTATGAGACCTTAAATTTCAGGTATTGACTAATGCAAGGCATTAATTAAAAATCTATCGTGTTGTTCACTGAGTCAGAGTAAATAATCCTGCGGTGTAATGAAATAAGAATTGAGTGCGCATGCGCGAGTGAGTGAAATCATTCGAGACTATTTCATAAGGGAGGAGGTTGTCGGGAATAGTGGCTGACATTTCAAGAACCGGTGCGGAACTCATCGTCTCAGTAAAGTAAAGAAATGTGTGTTACTCCACGGAGAAAAAAAAGCTGACAATAACTGTAAAAGCCAATGATGCAATTGAAAGCTAAATGACAGATCTAGAATTTGTTGATCAGGAAATAGTATCGTCCTGATTCCTTGGCCTTTCCTTTTATCAATTGTTTTTCCTTTTCCTTTTATTTTGTTTTGTCACTCACATTTTATCAGGGAAATTTAGTTATTTTTTGTTAACAGTGATAGTGAAGCTTGGAACAGATCAGAATCGCAACTGGCCAATTAGTTTCATGGAAAATAACTCGTTCTATAAAATGAAACAAATACAGACGAAACACTGACGCATTATTGGTAACACTCATTTGTATATAACAGAAACTCTTAGGATAGATGTAACATTGCATGATACTAGTTAACTAAAAGAGTTAAGTCTTACTGCTACATGTTTTCAAATCTTGATTTCTAACAAATCCATCATGGCAGGAACATTTGTAGCTTCCAGCTGTGTTAATGCAATTTTGCTGACAACCGCCATTGTTACTGCGACATTCGTCAATATCTGTAGAAATAATATGGCAAGGCATTTTCAAGGTGTTTTAATAAGAATAAATATTTCGACTTAGTGATATTTGACTTTGTGAGGACAAAAGAATCTATCGAGTGGACAAAAGTTAAGAATCTATCAAACCATCTGGTTTTCATGAAAATATCAAAGTTTCTAGGATGAATTAATTATTAAATAATAATAAAAAATATTTTGTAGATTTAGAATCGATGCAAAACACTGAGCAGGCTTTTAATTTCCAACAAACTCTAGACTCCAGTAATAGATTCAACAACAATAACAACAACAACAACCTTTATTCAGTAGCCACAAACATACGAGCAAAAAAGGAAAAATTACAACTACAAGTATAAATAATGTTATACTGATATATTCTATTCTATTCTATTACGTTCTATTATATTTTATTCTATTCTATCTATTCTATGATGATAAATGTTACAAATTAATTGGTGTGTACTGGCACCTGAAATAACCACAAGGTTAACTAGAGTCAAGCATTGTTCATTTAGTAACGTCAATTTTCAAATCTCTTTTCGTAAACTTGCACAAGCTTAAACGTCTAAAATAACTTTTAAATCAACAAAAATAATGGCAATTCAAATAATGACACATTCTGAAAATTTTGAATCATATTGGTATCTTCTAATTGTAATCACAGAAAGCGCGTGCATCCCCTCCGTGCAAAACAAGGTTTGAAGCAGTGTGCTCAATTACAACAAAGTTAATAATAAAAGGCATCATATTTGTGGCTGCTGCGTCGATAGACGTTAGCCACTATGTCGTCGTCCAGATAAGTGAGTCCGTAACACCACAACAGGAAGCCTAGACAAGTCACTAAATAACACAGGAAGCCCACAGAACGTCGAATTATCGTTGGGAATCAACCAACTGTAAGCCGATTAACTTCCCATTCCCCCACGTAAATAAGTGATGTAAGTATAAAAGTCGTTCTAAACTAGATTCACAAGGTTTTCTTAACTATACATTTTCTTAACTATAAATTGCAGTAGCCACAAGCGCTTAAAAAGCGCCTTTTATTCTACATGTGTTGTTGAAAGGCAAAATCAATGTATGGCTTTTTGTGTTTTGAAAGCCCTGCAATTGCTTAAAGACAATTTTTGCAGCAAACATAACTTGATTACAAACCTGTTCCGAAGGCAATTACAAACATTTTTGTAGTATAATATCGTTTGTCTCAATGTAAAAAAAAATTCGGACAAAATAATGAGTTCATTTACATCTAGTACGGGTCCATTTAGTTAATTTTCAGGAAATGGACTGGTTAAACAAGTTGACCATTGGCATAGCAAATCGTTATAAGATTGAGGATGCGAAACGGCAAATTCTTTACTTATTAAAGAAACTAATTGCACGGAACTATGATGCTATGGAAGAGGCCTCGTTGCATGCTGAAAAAGAATTTTTCGTATAGCATCAAACTGTGAGAAAATATAAACAAAAATATAAACTGTTACTCTCCTTAAAATGAAAATCGATGGTCTATATCCTAGCGAAAAAATTTTCGTACGCTAAAAATTTTCGGACGGAATAATATTCGGACAAAAATTTTGTACGAAAATAAATTCGTCAGAAATTTTTTGATGTTAATGTATGCTGAACTTGTGTACTTGGACGCCACCATCTTGAAATTTCTTCTGAATCTCGTGACGTCACTGCACGGCAAGTGTAAATTTCTCTTCCAGTAGCACCTCAAGTTTCAGTAATTCACAAAATCGGCTGCGTAATGACGTCATTAGATTCAGAAGAACTTCCAAGATGGCGACAATTATATCAATAATCATTTCAGTTGTGATGCAAGATATGACAAAAAAAGACTATAGTTAAAATGACTACAGTTAAAAGTTATTAGTGTGCAAATAATGACTGAAAGAGGGGAAAGGGTATTTTAAAGTTATATTTCAGAAATTGTTTATTATGGAACAACTTTTGCGGACCTAAAATGGGAGATCTAGACTTAAAAAGTGTATTTACATGATTAGCATGCAAGTAAAAGCTGGAGAGATTTGTTTTGGAAAGGTGCAACCAAAAATTTTGTACTACGCAATACCTTCTTTAATGGAAGGCTCCGAAGGATGTGTGGTGCGGGTAATTTCCGTGATTACTGGTAATTTAGGAGACATGGTTTTCATCACATCATTCCCTACAACCGAAGATAAAGTGTCGGACAGTGCTTCTTGAAGACTCGACGAAGGTTCAGCAGTGGCTCTTGTGTCTTCTTGAGATTTTGTGACAAAGAGATCGGCTGTTCTGCTGACCTGCGAAGACAATCCTGACTGAGCTGTGTCCACAGGTGTCGAAATGACAGCGCCAGCGGCCTGTGTCATTTTCAACGTATTGGTAATTGCACTAAATTTTTGGTGACTTGTAGAGAATCCCATGATTTCTTTTCTATAATCCGAAGAAAAACTTATTGTCGTAACTGATCTTTCGGAAACTGTTGCGTCACTTGCAAGAACATCAAGAGTAGTTGACGATGAAACAACTTCAATGGAGGTAGCACTCAAATTTGATGAGGTTGTCATGGAGGCTTCCAAGCCAACAAGGGTATTCGAAGTAGTAGCTTGAATGGCTGCAGAAATAGGTAAAGAACGCCTTTGACATGGTAGAATTAGAATAAGAGGTAATACATAATTGTGCTTCCTAGTAAAATATATTAAAAACAAGGACAAAATTATTGATTGATATTAACTAATAAAACATGAGGATCCTTTGCACAATTCACAACCTGTACGCCATTTCTCAAGTCATCCAAGTCATTCTTACACATGGAACATTCTTCGTAAAGGGAACTCTTTATTTAAGAAAAATAATAGGACTTTTAATTGCACGTGAACAGCCCACCCTCAACAAACAAGTACAACGTTTTACCCGCAGCCTGTATCCCTCAGGGATAACGTAAACAAACTACTTAATATAAACTTGTTGCATATTATAATTAGATCATACTGAAGATGACTTTTAGTCGAAAACGTTTTATTCTATTAGTTAATATCAATCAATAATTTTATCCTTGTTTTTAATATATAGCATAAGAGACGAAGCACTTTTATAGCCCAATCAAGACACTCTTTTTATTGTATTATTACAAGAGATTTTTGTGGAGCTAAAACTATCTTTTGAAAACTATCTGACTACTAAAAATGAGAATGATGCAGTCTGACTAGTTCATATTTGCTTTGCTAGTTTGAGACAAGAGATTCTTTTATTTAATGTTCCTGAAGGTATTTTGGTGTAAAAAGCTACATTTGAAAACATTGTGTCAGCCGAATTCCGCCTATAGTTAGCTGTTATTCCATTGACAGCAACGTTGTAACCTTCAGAATTTCTATCTGAAAAGTTGTATACAAGTTGAAGCAATTTGTGTTACCTGTGCAGTTGACGCCATTTCCCGTGAATCCATCTGGACAAGAGCCACATCGATAACCTCCGACAAGATCCGTACAATTTACACCAGCAAAGCACGACTCACTTGTGCAGAACTGAAGGAGTGTATCACATAGTTTTCCAGTAAAGCCATGCTGACACTCACAACGATAACCGTTGATTTGATCGACACACGTTCCTGTACAGAGATGATGTTCATACTGACATCAGCGATAGCAGTGTAAAGAAATATATAGAGTTAAAAATTATAAGTTTAAAAAACTTCTGACGCTTTAACGTTTCTTGGTAAACTTAGTTCCATGCCATATCTTCTTGCCGCGGACAGAACGTTTAAATCACTACGTTATTATTAAATAAAATTAAACTCAACTAAAATATCATCAGGGTAGAAAATAAGTGCACTTCTTTCGACTAAGCGCTCACAGATTTTTTTTCCATGTAAGGAAACTTACCTGTCCCCGTTTTCCAAATAAGGAAACTTACCTGTCCCCGTTTTCCAAATAAGGAAACTTACCTGTCCCAGAACTAAGTTAGTTTGCGGTTTGACCGTGTCCGAGCTCAGTCCAAAAAATATTGTTACGTGATATAATTCTGATGTGTTGATTGGCCAATACTAACACAACGCCCACTTATTTGTATTTAATGTATTGTTAGTGTGGATCTAGCTCATGACGGTGTCGTAGGGAATTCGCCCCCCCGGGGCGAAATCACTAGGGATTTCGTCCCCCTCTAGGGATCTCACCCCCCCCCCCCTTCCCTTCCTCCCAGGGTCACTTAACAAAGAAAATTTTTTACTGCTTTTGAGCAAAGGGGGGGTCACGAGCCCACGGTTTTTTCAGTTGTAAAGACCATTTTCCGTATTTAAGTAATTAGTAATGGTCGATAAATTTTGTAGTATCTGTTCTTATGAAACGGTCTAACGGCCTGGGCACGAGTAAATTAACCAAAACTTCGTTAACAGCAAAATTTCAAAATAGGTAATAATTTGGTAAACCTAACGTATAACATGAGCAAAACCTCGGATTTTAGGTGCAAATGAAAATTCGAAATGTCGAACTTTGATACAACAAAAACCTTGAGAAAGAAAATAAATCTAGCTTGACTGGAAGTGAGTAAAAAGTTACAGTTTCGCTCTAAATTCTTGCTCTGTATAAACTTCTGCAAGTTTCGATCATTGTTGTCATTTACAGTGTATCAGTTAGCCAAAACATCCCCCTCTCATTACAATATAGTTGATTTTCCTGGCGTCATTAATTAATCATAAAAAACCACAGCAAAAATACGCCTTGCGCGACACCTGTATTATACGGCTGAATTTAGAGGCAACTACCTTCATTGTTTATTGAGCAGTCTTTACAGCGAGTATTTATATAATTTATGCTGTATAGCTAAGTTTTAGTCAATTTTTTACCACAAAAACTTTCCTAGTTATCAAGCCTCAAACAGATCTTGTTCTTAGATTTGGCAAATTTGAGCCTTGTTCTTATAAAGCTGTTCTTGCCATAAGGTGCTAAAAATACCCGAATTGTGCACTTCGGGGTAAAAGCACCAGACTTGGTAGGATGATAGTCACTGTTTACCGAGACAGGAACTGAAGAATATTTCATTTTGTTCGAAAAAACAAAGTCAAATGTCAGAAACAAATGAAAGCATGTAAAAAAGCTGAATTTTTCCATATCAAAAACCGAAACAAATTCGTGTTGTCTTCAGGCCTTGATCAAAGACAAAATCAACAGCAAACGCCCAGAAAAAAATTACCGTCAGAATCCGGCACTGAAATGGTATCCTTGCGATCTTGTTGGTTCAGCGAGATAGCATACCGCCTCTGCAGCCAATCAGAATGATGGTTGTAAATACATTTGCAACAAGAGAAAATGAGGCGGCATGCAGAGAGGGACGCTCCCGGTCTAGCCTTTGGGATATGTCAAATACATGAAAGTTATTTTTAGAACCGAGGTCTGTTCCCCGAGACGTCTGCATACGGGCAACCTCGATCTCGTGTTTGAAAACCCATTCAAAGTTCAGATATAATGGCGTTTCTCAAAGCCTTAATAACAAGTCGGTGGCTTTTTCTTCGTTCAGAAGAGACAGAAACTAAATTACCCTCCGTGACCATGTTGTCACTGGATGACACATCTCTTTCCACCTCCAGCTTCACTTCTTTGGTAATTAGCGATATTAATAACGAAATCAAAACGCCTGTATATTGCTGTTGGAAGAGGCATATTAAATATTCAACAGCCTCCCACGCACTTCGCTACTATTTTTGAAATTTCTCTATAAATAACTTTAGTACTAGTGGAATTGACATATCCCGGCCAACGCCTTCAAAGTCCCTCTCTGTCCCCTCATTTTCTCTTGGTTTGCAACCTGCACGTTTGCCAACAAAAAGAAGCGATTTGTAGAAGGCAGTTCATTATATGGTCGCCAGTAGTGGCGATTCTGGGGGCTTTTAAAACTATACCTGGTAAAATAATAAAAAAAAAAACAAGCTTAACCTTACCGTTTACACAGGCGGAAGGTTTACAATCGTCAATGTTTGTCTGGCACTGATTTCCTGAGAATCCCAAGAGACATTCACATGTATATAGTCCCGAACCTCGTGGTAGCATAGCTTTGCACCTTCCACCATTTTTGCAAGGACAGTCAAGAACCTCTATCGTTATACTGCTTACATTGGTCGCGTTACATTCATCCGATACAAGAAACGTGAAAGTTTTAGAGCTGTTGTCTTTTGGAGACCACTGAAGAACATTGCTTGCAGTAAAGATAGCTGACGAGTCTCCTGACACCATTGATATGGTGGTAGGCCTTCCCTCGGGATCATGGGATTCAATTTTCAGTGGTAAATCTTCGTTGAGGAGAGCATATCGAGTAATTGGAGTAACGATTTGTGGGTTCAAATTTACTAAGTGGAATAAATAAGAGAAATAAAAAATAAATTAACAAAACTGTTTACCGAACGTTATAAACACGTTTTTTTATAAGAACCAGTAAATTTTTCAGAGGTTCATTGTTCTTAATTTTTTGGCGATTTCAGCCTCAATTTGTTCTTTTTTCTGTGGGAGGTTTTTAATGAAGAAAAAACAAAAGAAAACAAGGTATTGGAAAATGAAACGCCTTGCGCCACACATGTATTGTATTGCTATGTATTGTATAGCCTGCGTAGCAAGCGTTTAACGGAATTTAGGACGCACGGGAAATAGCTGACCCATTTCCCGCGCGTCCAAAATTTTGTTAAACGCTTGCTTCGCAGGCTATGTATTGTACGGCTGAATTTAGGGACGAACTAACTTCATTGTTTGTTGAGAAGCCTTTACAGTGAATCTCTTTAAGATTTATGCTGTATCGCTAAGTTTTAGTCAATTTTCTCCCAAAATTTAAGAACTATTTAAGAACAAGCTCAGACTGAGGCTTGATAACTAGGAAAGTTTTTGTGGTAGAAAATTGACTAAGACATAGCGATACAGCATAAAACATAAAAAGATTCACTGTCAAGACTGCTCAACAAACAACTGAATAAAGGTATTTTGACTCTAAATTCAGCCGTACGATACATGTATGGCGCAAGGCGATTCATTTTCCAATAATTTGTTTTATTTTGTTTTTTCTGTAATAAAAACCGCTCTCAGAAATAAGAAAAAGAACAAATTGAGGCTTAAGTTGGCAAATAATTAAGAATGATCCTCGGCAAAATTTACTGGTTCTTATAAAAAAAGCGTGTATGTACTTCGGTGAAACTACCTTTGTCTCGTTCAAATCTCTGGCGGTAACAAACATACCTTCACGCCATGTCCAACCGGTGTTATTGCTTGGCGGTAAACACTGATAACACCAGTCAAAGGGTTTAGACTCGTTAAATGCAAAACAGTAGCCGTTGATTAAACATGTGCTCTCCTAGAAAAAATAAAGTAGAAAGAACAAGTCATTTTGATCAAGATTTGTTTCATCAACTCTTTTTCAAATATTTCATAGTTTTATGACTTTTATGGCAAGAGTAACTGGGTAGATGATCCAGGAAGTGACATAAGACGGAAGGAAAGAGCCAATTCTCACAGAGCGATAAGTAAAACATCAATGTGGTAGATGGTTTTGGTTTTTATAGATACTTAACGTCCTATACTGCGGGAAATTTACACATTTAGCGTCATCTTTCTCTCTCCAGCATTTGTTGGACAATTTCGGCTCCGAAACAGAGGAAAATGTTGAAATCTTGCTTTAATTTCAGGTGACGTATATAATTAGAATAAATTACCTTTTTTATAATATGCAGTTGATAATAGGATGCTTTCAAGAAGAAAAGACGTAAATGAAACGATTGTATAAGGAGCTAGAATAGTATGCGATATTAGGAAAAAGATATTTTATATTTTTGTATATCAAGGTATCGTGGACATTTTTAATTGGGTCCGCAGAATAAACGGCCCGGTCATGTGAAATCTTCTACATTTTAAATTAATGATCACGAGGTTGGCAGCCCTGGGCGCACGTGTCATACAATTGCAAAAAATCCAAACCTAACCCCAGTTCTTTTCAGCGACTGGTATGGAGTTTCAACTACCATAACGATTTTTATACTTCAAGAACAAAACGATTTTTTTGATTTTGCAAAACAGGCGGTTGCACGAAGTGTCAGCAAAACTGGGGGATTGTGTTGATATACGTTTCTATAGAACATAGAGAGAGCAAAACTAATTGATTATGACTATATAATAATTTTAGGACTAAATTTTGTACAGAGAAAAGTTAGAATTACTTTGAAATACTTAGTATAACCTTGCAGGATACTTTAAGCCGGCTTGTATTAGTTCCAATCTAACGAACGTGTTTAGTTACCTAGTAAATTTTTGCCTGATAGCTGAGGGGAATGATGAAACTGGTGTTTACTTGTACAATGTATTTTTAGCACTAATTTTAAGTGTTTTCGCTTTAACGTTAAGTAACGATCCGAGTAAGAACTAGGCAGGCCAACGGCAGTGGAAGGCAGAAAGGTGGTAATTGCGATATTGTTAAACCGTTAATCTTATTGGCTAACCTTTGAAAATTGACCATATCTTCATAAGTAAGCTAATTTCTTTGTTTCCAAATTATTCATTCATTCCCTTCTAGTTGAAATATTTTTGTTTTTGAATTTAAGAAAAATTCCATGTGGGGAACATCAAAAATCAAAAGGTTTTCTTGGCTTTCTCCTTTTGTTTTCGAGTCTTATGATTGGATAAATCATTATAGAACAAAAGAAACATCGCTTTAACATATAATTTTATTGCCTTTTACTTTAAAATCACGTTGTAGACAGGTTGATGTATTCTCAGGATGAATATCTAAACATTTTGGTGTGGGAAAAGCGAAATGGCGCAGAACAATGGAAGGTACCCTAGTTCTTACTCGGACCATTACTTAAAAAAGTTTTACCTTGTGCACACAGGTGCGACTAGATAAATTGCATGACAGACACGCCGAGTCGTAGGAAATCATTTCCAAGGTATTGCTTTTACTTGCCATGTCACCGTTGTTAGACACAGCTAGACGAATACCAGCTGCAGAAGTGCCAGGTTTTTCCGCGTGGTAATACCCTGGAGTTATTGGTAAGACAGGCAGCTTACACTCTACTAAAGTGAGATCTGTTTGTCTCGCAGACATGTTTTGAACTGTTGAACTCGGTGTCCACGGGCTAGCAATGACCTGATAACATAAGAACATTAATAAAATATGAAAACGTAATTACACCTTCGTCAAACGTAAAGACCTTTTACAGTTTACTATTGTAAACTCAACTCTAGTAAGTTTCTATGGAGATGGCGGGTAGTTGAAAGATGAGTTTACTCTCGTAAACCGACCTCAAGAGACAACGTTTAGTGCAGATGTCGTGACGTATTACATATCATTTTAATAGTAGAAGCTTTGGAGCTCGGACGGTTATCCGAATTCCAAGTTCAAACTTTCCCGCGCCCAATGACGACATGTCTTCTATTGCTCGGAAGGTTTAATTTGTGTAATTGTAATAAGCAAGTGAAAGGGCTAAATCAAAATTTTCCCGCGCTTGCTTAGTCGGCCAAATACCTTTGAATAAGTAGAAGACGCAGTCGGCAAGCTTTTCGATGTATACTGAATAGCAACTTCAAAATAAAAATCAAGAAAACTAGTTTCGAAGCATCCTCCATGTTACATAACTATTTTGTCTACTCTGCAAACTGAAGTAAACATGTTGCTATGATGCTTGGCCGGTTAAAAGCGTTTTGACACTCCTGACATTAATCAAGAGAGAAACTACTGGCGAAACTAGTAAGACAACATCTGGATTTGATTTCACTGTCATCACAAAGTGTACTACCGGGGTTCATTTTTGTGGCTACTGCGTCGATAGACGGTAGCCACTATGTCATCGTCTCGGTAAGTGAGTCCGTAACACTACAACAGGAAGCCTAGGCAAGTTACCAAATAACACTGGAAGCCCAAAAAACTTCGAAACATCGTTCGGAATCAATCAACTGTCAAATAAAATAAATCGGCCTTGCTAATCGCCCTCCTTGCAGCCAGGGGCTGAATTGCGAGGACCGGCTCAACGAAGTCGAACTGGAAGCATTTTAAAGGCGCACTCATCACACACATACAAGGGTTACAGACACATACACAGTTGCAGCCGCTTTACGGCCCATACACGACCTCGGAGCACAGCACCACAGCCAGATAGAATAAACTGGGAGTCGATTTTCGCTGAGGGAGGAAAACCGGAGTTACCCGGAGAAAAACCTCGGAGTCAGATTGAGATCGACAAATCTCACCTCACGTGCGGAGCCCGGGAGTCGAACCCGGGTCGTAGGGGTGAGAGGTGCGAGTGATGACCGCTACGCCAACCTAACTCCCCATAAGGACGACAAGGGACTGGTGCAGTTGGAAAACCAGTTCATTTTATATCAGACAGAACAATTTTGAAGATGAAACTTTCAAAAGACCCCTCACTGGTAATTACTGCACAGTCCGTAAGTGGTGGTCCTCACTTTCAAGATTTGTCTCGATTATTCATGGAGTATAGCGGTCTGTGCTTCAAAAATAAAAAAATGAGGTTGTTTTAAACGTACTAAAACCCACGAGGACCTACATTTTAATACTTTTCCGGGGAAGCGTTCCACTGACCTCCCTACAAAGTTCCGCCTTCGGCAGATATTTGTTCAACTGAACACCCCATAAATAAATCCTGGATCCGCCCCAAAAGTAATGTTCAGAAGTAATGTGCGAGTCAATTCCAGCCGCGAGCATCCCCCCGGGCAAATTCCCGGGCAAACCCCGGGCATTCGAAAAAAATTGTCAAATGCCCGGTCCTGCGGGCAATTTTCGTTGGCAAATGCCCCGCCCCCCGTTCCTAATATAATGGTCAAATGCCCGGCCCCCCAGTCCATAAGACCAATATTCAAAACTAGTAGTTCTCATTTTTTGCTAAACGTAACTGTTTCGCCTCAATAAAACTGCATAAAACAACGATAACTCAGAGGAAACTGTCCATCCAACCTATCA
>JAOCNB020070200.1:0-12541 GCA_026546465.2 Palythoa caribaeorum | reverse complement strand
CTAAAAGTAAATGGCAAAAGTCGTACGCCTCCTGAAGAAGACACTAAGCCACTGAGGTACAAAAACCCCAAGTCAACAGAACAATGTACAAAACCAGTTTGTCCTGTTAAAAATCATCTGCTTTTATTTTAAATAATCAAAACAGAAACCGAAGAAGAATGAAAAGAGCAAGCGGAAGGGTGATTGAAGGAAGCTTCAGGATGATAAGCTGTTCTTTGGAATAGTTGAAGAGTATCAAAACATTACCAAGTTTAGCATCACACACGTTAAGTTGTGAAAGCCAAAACAAAGAGAAATGGTATCATTTGACATTTCGTCGGGGGCCAAGTTGAATATTTACACAGTAAAAACTTGATAATATACTTTATCACATCACCGGATTTGAGCGTCCACGCGATATCGGATTCAAAATTTCCACTCAAGAGAGCGGATGGATTCGTATGGATACGTGTGGAAGGAAGCCGAATCCGGAAAGAAAACTTGCGGGTTCAAAAATATCTGGATACGTGTTGACGCGGCCTTAAACAGTAACTGAATAAAAATTTCTTTAATTAAATTCACTTTTTTATACTGATAGTAAAGTGGTGATAAAAGTGCAAAATTTGGCACACGGCTTCCTTAATATTAAGGACCTTAATACCTACCTATTAAAATTAGCCTAGCTAGGAGTTCATCGATATACCTTTTTATTGGCCTTTGAGTCAGCAAGTTTAAATGTAACTAGTATTTTAGAGCCTGATTACTAAACCGTAAAATGAAACAAAACTTTGTTTTGGCCGCTTTTTCTTGAGCAGAAATATTTTTAATGACTACTTCAGCTTGGATAAAACTGGGGGAGGTGGCAGCATCATAGAGCCGATGCACGTGTAGAAACCAGGGAGAAAAAATCTCGACCTGCGTGGATGTAAGGTAATTTAACAATAGATTTTGTGTGACCCAATCACAGCGCGAAACACTTTTTTGGCCAATCATCTGACCACAGCTTTCACAGCTTGCAATCCGTCGCAAGTGGGCGCCACATTAAACGCTTTTTTTACAAGAACCAGTAAATTTTCCGCGGAGGCTCATTGTTCTTAATTTTTTGGTGACTTCAGCATCAATTTGTTCTTAAGATTGTTCTTATTTCTGTGAGTAGTTCGCCAGAACCGATTTTTTGTTACTTATTTTATAATCTAAATAGAAAATTCGCCCTGCTTGCTCTGTCCAGTTATAGAACCACTTGTGAATTTTTAAGTTCCTCAAGAAATGCTAGAAAAACTCGTCTGCGGCTCGTTTTTCTCTCAGCACATCCTTCATGAACTTATAAGTGAGCACAGCGTGCAGGCTCGTTTTTTTATTTCTATATTAAAACCCTGTTGGTTACAAATAAATGATGATGACGATGATGGTGATAAAAGCCCCCCGGTGCCCTGACCGTTGAGCCATGCCGTTCAAACGGATCAAACATGTTGGTCAAACATTATCCAACATTGTTGGACGCAACATGTTTGACCAGTTTAAACAGCACGATCAAACATGTTGGACGCTGTTGAATGAATTTTGACTTTTTTCAAACTTTTCATCCAACATCGTCCAACAATTTCACTCGCGTGATAGAAAATACACCATAATTTCGAGCTCATTATCCGGAATCTGTACCAAAATCCAACATTGTTTGATGGTGTTGGATTTGTTTGAACACCCCAGCATCCAACACAATCCAACACTGATCAAACACCGTCCAACATCACCAAACAATGTTGGATAATGTTTTACCAACATGTTTGATCTGTTTAAATGGACCTTAACAACCTTTGCATTTTCACAGATTTTTTACCTAAGTGCTAAAGGAGAGTTGTCCTCAGATGAGGAATATGGTAAAAAGTGTGCCCGCGCAGTTGGGTTGAATATACAGTTAGACCACTGCACGAAGGATGCTGCACAGTGGGTTCTTAAGGTTTGTACAGTGTTCTTTCCATGATTGTACTAAGAATAAGGGGTAACTGTAGTCGAAGTAACCCCGTGTGGGGAGCGGTTGGTCAGTTTAATCCTGCTAATCTACTGCTGACCAGTCGCTTTCATTTTATTTTTGTTGGACTTCGAGCCCTCCTCAACACGGCAGAATGACTTGGAAACAAGTTTGGCGCCTGTACACTCAGTAAAATATTTACATTAAAATATTTACATTAGAAAAGTGATAAAGTACTTTGTGCTTTAACACCCTGTTCATACGAAGAGGCTTTGAATGTAAACGTTTAAATTTTTGATTGTTTACATGTCCCATCTTGGGTTGTCCAATACACCCAATCTGAGTTGGAGCGCCTGAGGTATTGTACGATCCGTCTGATTTCGCGAACATTGCCAGGAACTGACTTAATTACTGTGTCCGCAACAGCTCGATATTAGCGATCCGTCAGTTGATCCGAACTAAAAGGACGCTCGATAGCGCTCACATTTGTAAACGCTAGATTATGGCTGTGTCTGCAAGAGCTCGGTATCAGTGATCCATCTCGATCCGTCAGTTGATCCGAAACAGTTCGCGAAACACTTATACAAAATCAGCCAACATTGGCCAAGGGAGGGGTGCAAAATGTCGGCGAATCCTTAAACTCACATTCTCCACTAACGGAAGTGACTTCTTCGTGAGGACACTCGAAAGCGCTCACTTTTATAAACACTGGATTAGGACTCGTTTTTAGTCCTTTTTGAACAAGGAAAATGAAAATGGTGGATACAATATCGTCACTGCGCATGCTCACTAATCCCAGGGTCCACAAGGCTGTTTGTATCGTTTTTGTTTAGACAGGCAAAGTCGATATGGAAACAATGTGAAAACGATCGTGAACTTTTTAGACGTTTAGTTTTAGTCGTTCATGAAACGTCTTTGTGTGGACATGATTCAGAGATTCAGTGGTTCGCTAGTACACGTAGCTGTTTTTGCAGGTTCTAAAATGAATTTTCACTGGGAACACAGTTAACGCTGGGTTTACATGTCACCAGATAAAGTGCGCGGCCAAGGGTTGAAAATGGCGCAAAATCTCTATCTTTGAATGGCCATAACATTAGGATAGCAAGGTCTTTCTTTGTTCATCCTATGTTTTCTTATAGTAACACCACATTGTAGCTCTAAGACTAAAAAAAATGGGGTCATATGTACTTTAAGAATTTTGTCAACTGAGGTTGTGGATCTAACAACTGCTCCGTCTCTCTCTCTTAGGACAATAACCTCTATAATGAGAAGCAGAAAATGTGTTTACAGTATAATAGGAAAGGTCACAAGCTGTCACTGGAGCAGTGTAACCATTCACCGCACCAAGAGTGGATATTTAGCAGCTAACGATTGTCAACGTTGACAGAAGCTTTATTGAACCATAAAGACCGAAATAGGAGATCTATAATTGAATTTAAAATTTAATATATACATATATTGTTATTGTAATGACATTACAAGTATTTTGAAGCAGAGAAAATAAAGCCCGCTGGAAAGAAGAAAAATAGTCGTGTCTCCCACTTGCTTCCCGTTTGAGTTCCCGCGCGGCTGTGATAGCCAAGTCGAGTCGGTTTTGGATGACGTTATCTTCGGAAGACTAAATATGACCTGGGAAACGACATTCACGTATCGAACATGGCACTCGGACGCACGAATTTTGTCGAAGTTAGTCACATTGTGCCCGGTGAGTAAAATGTTTTCGAGTCCCCATTTTTGAAAGGAGGCTGCGGTGGTTGAAACTTAGAAGCTATAAGTTGGTGAGTATTATTGAATATAATTTTAATAAATGCGATAAATGTTTACGAAGCTTCGAATACAGTTTAGTTTACCACAACCTTCAAAGTTTCTGTCGAGTTGGTTCAAAGGAAAGTTTAGATATTCCTTCAATTTGTACGTCAGTAGTTTTTGGGCTCAATCTCATCGATCGATCACACAATATCGATTGCCGGTAAAACTAAAGCAGTGATTATAAAGACATGTATATTCCAGATGCTACTAGACACTTTCTGATGTGGCTACATACTTCAAATTTTGGTTTTAAGTTCCTCTATAATAAAGTTAAAGTTTCCAACTCAGGATTTTAGTTATTTGACGTAATTTTTCATACAAATACTTTAATATCAAGCTACTTTGCAAACACAAAAAGATGGTGTCGAAAGCTGTGACAAGGCCTATTAACAACATAGTTCTCAACCTCACCGTTCATTTCCTGACCTAAGTAGCTGAATCGCAGCATTTAATTTATCTCTATTCAGTAACAACTAGGCTATTTAGTCTTTTGGTTGTGAAGAATTAGATGTACGCTGAATGGATGCATAGTTTTATTTAGGCCACTCAATTGTTTGTTTTCAATCATTTCACAGACAGAAAAATTAGGGTCAGTTGTAGCTTAGGTTAAAAAGAAATTAAACAAATAACGGGAAGTTGTAAGCTTTCGTAGCAGGGGGTGGGTAGGGTTATTGCTCCTCGTACATATATAGGTTTTTTCATCAAAATTCTTGCTGATTTTTATGGATCCGGCTGAGCTAGAGGTGGCAGTATACGTCTTTGTCCCACTACGCAAATGTGGCATTTCTACCTTGGCAGGATTCTTCTTTTCCGAGCATCCAAACTTCACCATCCAACACCAAAATCGCACGTCTCTGCTATGGAGGGAACAGAACTAAAAGTAAAACAGCCTATCTCCCAATGGTGTTATGCTTTCCATTCAAATCGAGCCGATAATGAGAACCACTGGGATTTAGCAAGCCAATTTAAGCGAATTCTTAAAAACTCATTGCGGCGCCGGCATGATACACGTCATATTATAAACGCAATTGATTATATGACCTTGCAATTTCCTGCGCATGCATTCTGATTGGTTTACGCGCGGTCTGTGAAAATGCATATTCAGCCCACGGGCCGTATACGCGCGTATTCGGACCGGTTTCCCGTATGTTGATTTTCAGAAAATTTTCAAAACTCGCAAAATTACTTCAAAAAATAATTTAAAAAGTACTTCCGAAAATTTACGAAGATTTCCGGAGATTTTAAGAAAATCTTCAAACATCCAAAAATGCATAAGAAACTGTTTTTAAGCATTTCCGATTCTTTCCGAAACTATCGGATAGTTCCGATGATTTCCGTAGACGTACGCATGGGATAAATTACCGGAAGTAAAAAAAAAACAAATTATAAACGAATTATTAACCTCGCGTGCTCAGTCTGTAGGAAAAAATATCAGACCTCAGTTTTTATTGCGTTGTCAGTGGCAACACAGTTTTAAAATGGGTTTGATTTTTCTTTTTCCTATTTTTGTTGTCAGAAAATCGAAAAGTTGCGCAATGTTTGAAACCAAATATGGAATTGTACTACGTCATTGGCGCGGAAACCGCCATGCCAGTTGAGATTTTGGTCGCCGTTGCCAATGTGTAAGCGAGAGTGTTGAACAGCCGTAGTAATTCTCAACAGATGGTTTTCTTTTGAAGTTTAGCAAACATAATTGCACGCCAACAAAGTACAAAGATATATAATGTTGATCCCGCCGGTGACAACGTTAACAGCAAATAAAATATTATTATTAGCTTGAACGGAAGCCGGACTCACATTAAATGAACCCAGATATTTACTGAATTGCAGCTTGTTGCAAGATTGATGGAACAAAGCAGATTACAAATTAAAGGTGAAATTTTGTTTTGTTTTGCTTTCTATGCCTGAGTTTCATAAAATATGGCTGTTGTAAGTTGCAAAGAGGCGATTGCAAATGGCGAATCTCACAATCAAAGTTGTGTTTGTATTCTAACAACCGGAATTTTGGAACTGTTGTTGTTTTAAGCTACTTGGCAGTTATTTTAAACTCGAGCAAATCAAATGAACGATGCGTAAAAACGGCGGCTTCGGCCATAAATTCTCAGCTGGCGGCCATAATGTCTTCTGTTGAAATGTGGTCTTGTGTAATTTAAATCAATGTGTCACTATGCTTGGACAACTTTCTAATGCTATATTAGCCAACCAGGAAACTCAAAATCTTGGCATAAGGACTTGTTTAATCCTCTTTGACTTAATTATTCCTGTTTGTGTTTTAGAGTAACAGTTGTTATGGATTGATCGAATTGCTGTAGCATAATGTACAAAAGCGTTTTAATTTAGTGAATAAAAAAGATTTTGAAAATTTATTTAACTTCGAAAAAAACTCCGCTAGTTTTTTAAAACAACCATTTGAACAAAAACTATTTTCGACTGAAGCAAGACAAATATGCAAATAATCCTTTCACGGTGTTCACTGACCCATAGCTCGCTCGCACCGCCAATTACTAATTCATTTTAAGGATTTTTTGCACAAATAATTACGAAAAACAGGTTGCCTTGTGAACGCTTTAATAAAAGGTTTTTATATTTTTTGCAGAATTTTTCGTTACAAATTTATTACTCTTGCGATTTATTATTGCAAACCTTTCGTTTGCTCGTTACACAATTACATGAAAATCTTTGCAGGAAGGGCAAAACAAATATAAAAATGTCAAGTTCGGCTACGCCACTCTATCTGTAATCAGAAAGTTCAAACACATTGTGCCATTCAACGTTCGAAAACAGCTGTCAGAAACTTTAATATTATCTAAACTGGATTATAATGACATCGTGAGTGAACCGATACCAGATTATCTATTGAAACGCTTGCAGCGCGAGTGCAATTAGCCGCAGCTAGTTTTCCCCTCGGGCGTTATGCAGAAATTAGGGACATCGACAAGTTGGGATGGCTGCCAATAGTGGGAGACGACAAAATCGCCTGCTAAATTTAACTTTCAAGGCTTTATATTTTGAGAGCTGGCCAAAGTACTTAAGGGTGGAACATCGAAAGCCGGGGAAACCCCTAAGATCTGGCACAAGGAAACTTATAAAGTTGCACTTGAGATGGGGACATTCAATATGATACAAGCAACATATTTTTAATAAACTGCCTCCTTCGTTGCGTGAAAGCACTGATTTTACCCCTACTCAAAATATAGTAATGTAGTTAGGTTTTATATTTTACACTTACAATATTTTTAATAGAGTTAGTTTTTTATATCATTAGCAACATAGTTAGTTTTTATAATTTACTTATAATTTTATCAAAGTAGTTAGTTATTATCATTCTTATCACCATATATTATTAGTAATTTTCAGATACATAATTTAGTATTTTAAACTTTAGTCTATAGGACGAAGAGCAACTTTTGTTTGTGGAAATGCCGAATAAAGCCATTATCATTATCACTATAATAATAATAATAATAATAGTAATAATAATAATAATAATAATAATAATAATTATCATTATTATTATTTTTATTATTTTTATTATTATCATTATTATTATTATTATTATTATTATTATTATTTTTGTTATTGTTAGTATACACATGCACCGCCAAAAATTCTAAAACTTACAAGTTTTTGGACACAAACTGGAGGGTCGATTTATACATGGAGAAAATCAGCTGTATATATATATGAGAAAAGACAAAGTGACACCGCGGGCAACCCAGTGAAGGCTCTGTAGAATCTCTTGCTTTTGTTACGGACCGAGTGCAGTGCACTGTCAAGATCAAGGTCTGATAACTTTGGTCTGATGCTATTCCATACAGAACCCGCGCTCGATTAATAATCTCTTAATATCCAATTGCAGTACCATTGTGTCACAGACACAGATTTGCAATATTCATATATAAATATGCCGATGTTTAATTAAACCTGGAACGGACCAAATTGAACAGTTTGTGAATCGATTATTGAGTATGGCTTATGACATTCGGTTAGGCCTTCTGTACACGCCTTTTTACGTCACGGAATCAGTGCTCGTCATTTAGATGCAAAGTTCATTTGCGTGGGACTGAAAGGGAACTTTCCCAGTTTTTCCATAATAATAGATATAGTAACATGATACGCTTCATAAAATGGCGTATCATGTTGTTGCTATACAACAATAGAGGAGCAATTTATTTTTAGTTGTCTGCGTAATTCGAAGATAATTTGTAACTTGGCTATATATAACTTCGACCTTCCAGTCGATCGGATCATATAGCCTCTTTTAATGCTAAAGGTAGGAGCTTAGCAGAGAAGAAAAATGGCATTTCAAAACAAAGAAGTGCGCGTTGCACTTTTTATAACAGAGTTTGAGCAGAGCTTGAACCGATTTAGAGGTTCGCGCTTAAAAACCTTGGAACACCTTCAAAATTTGCTTGCTAAAGCAAAACAAGAAGAAGCCATTAAACATCACGGTCGCAATACCAAGATCGCTGTTGTGAGTGGTTCCTCTGCTGCCATTGCTGGTGGAATTATAGCAGCAGTCGGTTTCGGTTTGTCTTTTGTCACTTTTGGTACTTCTCTGATACTAACAGGAGTTGGAGCTGGAATAGGAGGAGCAGGTGGCTTTACTGCTGCCGGTGCGAGAGTGACATCTTACTTTTTGAATAAGAAGCACTACAAAGAAGTTACAGAGGCAATCGATAAAGATCGTGAAGCCTGGAAGGAAGTTTTGGAAACGTATGACAAGACTCTTTCCGGTCTTAAGAAGGTCATCCAAACTGGAACATCGAGGGATTTGGGCAATCAACTCGATCAAACTGATAATCCAGTGAGGAATGGAATCGTAGCGACTAAGAACCTCGGGAAGGACATTCTTTTCGAAGCGATCACAACAGCTGACACGCTGAAAGGCATAAAGAGCAATGCAGCCATTGGTAGAGGCGTGGTCGCTGGAGCAGATGCCGCTGTTGATGCAAGTGGAAGTGTCTTCAAATCCTTGTCAACTGCCGCAAGAGTATTTCACATTGGTGGTTTTGCAGTTACTGTCATTGCTCTTCCAATTGATATCTATATTCTTGTCACTGAATCAATCAAAATTCATAAAGGAACAAACGATGTTGAAGAGAAAATTGAAGGTTTGATTGAGAAACTAAAGATTCCAGAGGATTTTGTTGATCAGTGCTTGAACGAGGTTTTTCGTGAACTTTTCTAAAGACAAAGGGAAAAATGCATTCCAAGGTTGCTTCGCAATTCAGTGTAAGGTTTTCTAAAGACCCCATGCAGGGATGCATTGTTTCACAACAGTGTAAATATATTTTCTTTGTCTGATATAATGAATGACACAAAACTTTACTTCCATCAAGATTAAGCGGTACTATAACTAGGATAAGTGTCCGTAGCGATAAAAAAATGTTTGACACTGTTGCTATTTGAATTAATCATTGTCTTATTAACCACAATCCAAATTTCGTGTGCTTTCCTTGAAGCATTCGGTATACTTAAGCTTATTCTAGTTTCTTGAATAAGTAATAACGTTTTTTGACCAGCTCAAATTAATAAACTGGAAAAAGGATTCAAAATTTGTATTACTCCAACGAAAAATCACATCGAAAAATGAAAGTTAGGCCCTGTCCACACGTATCCGGATATTTTTGTATTCGCAAATTTTTCTTTCCCAATTCAAAATTTTTGCGCCCACGCGTAGGGTATTCCCGGGGGTAAACATTTTTCTTTCCGAATTCAAAATTTTTGTGCCCACGCGTAGGGTATTCCCGGGCGTATTTAAATCGAATTCGACCATCCACACGTATCCGTACAATATAAACACTTACTGGAAACCTTTATGAATATTGTCAACAGAGCATGCACAAAACCAGTTTGTCTACAAATTTGTGTGCTTTCGTGTCCTTATTAAAAAATATTTGCTTTATTTGTTTGTTCAAAACAAAACAAAACCAAACCAAATCAAAACAAAACAGATCAAACAAATCAAAACAGAAACCGAAGAAAAATGAAAAGAACAAGTTAAGGTTAACTGAAAAAGCCCCAGGAAGACGAGCTGTTGTTTGGAATAGCTGAAGTGTGTCAATGCATTACCAAATTTAGCATTGCACACGTTAAGATGCTAAAGCCAAAACAGAACAGAAGCCATATCATTTGACATTTCGTTCGCAGGCCATGTTCAATATTTTCACGGTGAGAGTTGATCGTATTTTGTCACACCAAAATATTGTCAACAGAACATGTACAAAACCAGTTCGTCCTGTTAAAAATCGTTTGCTTTTATTTTAAATAATCAAGACAAAAACCGAAGCAAAATGAAAAGAGCAAGCGGAAGGGTGATTGAAGGAAGCTTCAGGATGATGAGCTGTTGTTTGGAATAGTTGAAGTGTATCAAAACATTACCAAATTCAGCATCACATAGGTTAAGTTGTTAAAGCCAAAACAAAGCGAAATGATATCATTTGACATTTCGTTCGGAGGCCAAATTGAATATTTACACGGTAAAAAGTTGATAATATTTTGTCACATAGTTGGATAAAAAAGTCTCCGGATTCGAGCGTCCACGCGATATCGGATTCAGAAATTTTCACTCAAGAGAGTGGATTCAAAAAGTATCTAACTCGTTTGGCGGATTCATCGGATTCGTGCGGATACGTGTGGACGGAAGCTGTAGCCGGAAAGAAAACTTACGGATTCAAAAAAAATCCGGATACGTGTTGACGTGAATTAAACAGTAACTCATTTATTGCTTCAATTAAATCCACTTTTCATACTGATAGTGAAGTGGTGACAAAAGTGCGAACTTTGGCACACGGCTTCCTTAAAATTAAGGACCTTAATACCTACCTATTAAAATTAGTCTAGCTAGGAGTTCATCGAAATACCTTTTTATTGGCCTTTGAGTCAAGAAGTGCAAAGGTAGCTACAGCTATTAGAGCCTGATTACTAAATTTAAAAAAAACTTTTTTTTGGCCGCTATTTCTTAAGCAATAATTTTCAATGACTTCAGCATGTATAAAACTGGGGGAGGCGGCAGTATCACAGAGCCGATGCACGTGTAGAAACCAAGGAGAAAAAATCCCGACCTGGATGTAAGATAATGTAACAATAGATTTTGTGTGACCCAATCACAGCGCAAAACATTTCTTTGTCTGCGAGCCAATCATCTGACGTCACAGCTTCCACAGCTTGCAATCCGTCGCACGTGGGCGCCACATTACACGCTTTTTTTTATAAGAACCAGAAAATTTTGCGGAGGTTCATTGTTCTTATTTTTTTGGTAAGTTTGTTTGCTTTTCTTGACGTGTGCCGCCGCGGGCCTGTTATGATTTTCACCTGTTTTCACTGAATAATACAAGACAGTGCTATATTCAGCCGTTTGGTAATTTCTCTCTGGTTCGACTTCCGCTTAGGCTGCCAAATTTTTTTGAAAAGTAATACAAAAAAGCTTGCTCAATTCACTGCACCCGCCTTCCCTAAGTACGGACCTGGTAATCGTTTAACTTAGCCGTGCACGTGATGAATTTCATTGCAAACTTCCCTCTCATCCCCCTCACCCCGCCTTCCCCCACCTCCCAAATTGTCTCAAAAAGCAGCATGAACTGATAAATCTCGTGGAATATACTTATTAAACGAACTTGCGCATTCTAGTGAGCGGCCGATATAATAACCATCCTCACTTCATGATTCCGTTTGACAAATGTAAAAAAGGAGTAATTTTTATTCTCTACTATATACCCCTAAACAACCTAAAAGCAATAAAAGAAAACAGAAACAACACATTTGAAACATGCACGCCTGTAGGGCAAGGGTGCATGTGTTAGTCTAGGTAGGGAAGACGGGTCGGGAACGAGCCGGGAGCATTGTAGATGAAACAAGCAAAGTGCATTCACTCTCTCAAATTTCCCAAAAGGTCTGTCTATTTAATGACCATCTAATAGTTTCCGTGAATTGGGCAGTTGTTTTGAAATTTCTAAAAGCAAAAAATTCCAAAGCCAGTGAAATCAGCTGTAAAGTTGATAAGATTATAATTGTTTTCTTTTCAGAAAAGACATCGTTGAAAATCAAATATTACTAAGAGTCTTCAAAATTAATTCTAATACATGGAATCGTACGCCTTGAAAACAATTTACTGCCTGGTCAGGAATTTGCGAGTACCTTTTCTTTGGGTGTTTACCGGCTTAAAAAGTAGTTCGGAGAAAGTGCGTTCCATTTTCAGTGCTGGCTGTAAAATGGCTGTGAAAGGCTTGGATCTGGTGTAAAGTGCACTAAATCGGTCAACAGAATATAAACTTTCTTTTGGGAAATATTCACCGTGAAAACAGGATTATATACCCTTTATTTCGGCAATTTTCCAACGAAACAAACCAAAAAATCACGTTCCGATATAATCCTAACCGGAATTTTTAGCAATCGTTTTTTTAAATGGTATAAAGACTCTTTAATTCGGCTTGCACGCTTCCATTTCGAAAGAACTTTATTCGCTCACAATTTACTCATGTCAAGAACCCAAATCGCGCTCTCTGGCCGCAAAAACATCACCAGACAACTCCTTAAGCTTCAAGGTATGTTTATTTCTAGTTATTTTACAATTTGAGTTTTTCTTTACGATCGACGGCAAAATTTAGAAATTCCCATGCAAAGTCTTGTCAGCCTTAAATTTTCAAAATTTTTTCTTCGTTCAGAAGAAACAGAAACTGAATTATCCTCCATGACCATGTTGTCACTGATGAAAAGATCGCAAAAAATAATTTGCATCGCTTTTTACTCTGGAGATAAGATTGCAGGAAATGACAGTGTACT
>JAOCNB020070157.1:0-12542 GCA_026546465.2 Palythoa caribaeorum | reverse complement strand
CGAGAAAGAGGAGGAAATCATGACGAGAAAGCGGAGGAAATCATGACGAGAAAGAGGAGGAAATCATGACGAGAAAGCGGAGGAAATCATGACGAGAAAGAGGAGGAAATCATGACGAGAAAGAGGAGGAAATCATGACAAGAAAGAGGAGAAATCATATGCTGAAATCATGACGAGAAAGAGGGAGAAATCATATGTTGCTTTTCATTAAGTGGGTAATTAATACAGTCTTTCCAAATACACGATTATTTTTATAAAAGCCAGTATATTTTGCCATAGCTTATTGTTATCAAGTCAGTTTTTTGGCGTCTTTAGCCTCGGCTAATTTTTATATATTAGTAAGCGGTTTTTATTTACATGTTTTTTTCTTATTTCTGTGAGCAGAGCTTTCATTAAGAAACAAAACCCAAATAGGTACAAGGCATTGAAAATCGAAACGCCTCGCACGACACACGTATTGTAGGGCTGCATTTAGAGGCGAACTGTCTTCATTGTTTGTTGAACAAATTTTAATCCTTTGGACTTTAGGTATAGTGAATCGCTTTCGTATTTTGATGTAATAGTACATTTTATCACACAATTTATAGCTAGCTATCGCGCATCGAGTCTCAGCCTGAGCTTGTTCTTAAATAGTTCTTAGATTTTGACCAATGTGAACTTCAGTTGTTCTTATCATAAATTCGTGTACGAGTTTCTAACTACTATGCACCTGTATAGCCCCTTAGGCGCCTGGGGGATTTGACTTTTCATTCTTTTCCTTGGGTCGGGAATTTCATGATATTTGACATGACACAAGTTCTACAAGTTATAGATTACAACTGATAAAACTACCTATAAAAGTAATTGAAAAATTATTAAATATTAAAAACATAACTAAGAATTATTTGTTGTTCATCATCTTACCAACTTATTCTTACCTAAAGGTTGCTTAACAGTTTTTACTTCTTTTATACTTGATGGCGGAGCGTCTGGATCTATAGCTTAGCTATGTCGCCATTCAAGACTTAAAACTTGATAACTCGAAAATTTTGCCAGACCCTCTAAAACTATATTTGCACCTTTAAACTAAAAACAAACTCATAAAAGGCCTTCCATTACGTAAGGAAGTATCATTTTTCCATTTATGTAACTCGAGTAGATTCCTTCGGCTCTTGGTTTTGATTTTCAAAAGTTCCTTGACTGTATACTTGAAAGTCCGATACCTTTAACCCGGTTGTCATATTGCTAGACGAAAAACTTGACTGCCTGAAAGATTAAAAAGCATTCACTGAACTGTTAGAAAAATGTAATCACAGACACGGCAATTGGTGTCCAACTTTCGTCAACTCTTTATTCAGAGCTACGAAGTGAAATTAACATAACTGAAAGATTTAAAGAAACAATGTATTATTTGGAAAAATTTTTCGGTAACCGCAAAAAATGGAATATATTAACATTATGTTATATGTTATATGTAAAATGTAACGCTTGTGGGATGTAACTTTGATAGCTACAAAACAATGATAAGGCCCAATAAGGCCGAAACAGCTGTCCACGGCTGCTAACATTTAGGCTCACTATATTTAAGCCAGGTAGATGCAAGGGGTAATGCGCGCTACCCATGTGGCCATAGTGCCCATTATAGTAGCTGTTTTCCACTGGCGCTAATGTGATGAGTTTGTGAGGCTTTTATATCATATGCACTTTAAATCGTTTTTGATACAGAAATAATAGCTCTTGGAAATTGGGCTTAGTCTAAATAAAATACCAAAAACTGAAATTCTTCTCGTACCTCGAGGTTTGGCACATACTTCGACGTACTCTCTGTCCAGTGAAACGGCAGATAACATCCCGCAGAACCAGGCGATACTGCCGTCGTGTGAGAACGTAAACAATCGGATCAATTACGAAGTTGAGCATCAGCATACGAAATGCGTGAATGTTAACTTTCCAGTTGCGCCAGCCAAACGAGGCATTGCCAACCATACACACCTAAAAAAAACATGTTATAGCTAAGACGCATTTATTAGGAAATCTAAGACTGGACTTTGGAACTGCATTGCAAGGAATCACTTTTGCGAAAGAAAGTAGCAATTGAAGGAAAGATTTTTCCACATGGTCCTACTTGCAATGCAGTCACCCTCGGCATGTACCCAAGCTAATTTCACTGGATACTTACGAGGTTGGTTCATAGTCTGGCTTAGAAACATTCAATGAACGCACACAATAAAATGAACACTACTATTTTTCATATGTATTAAGAGTTATTTTGAAAGATCAATCAAGACTCAGATTTTAATGCGGGTAATCTGGCCTTTTTTTTGTAATTTTTAAAACAGGAAACAAAGTTCATTCCTGATCGAAAAATAATGATTGTCATCCGTCCGTCTCGTGAGACGATGGGTAGCACATTAGTCCGTTTTTCATTTTCGGGAGTAGCCCTGCAGGCCAATTCTGGAGTGGCAGTCTTTTCCGTAATGGCTGCAACGTTGGTTAGTTGGCGAGGAGGATGATATTCCACGTTGTTTCCGTCTCCTCCTGCTCCGCGCGTCTTCTCTCTTCCGCTCCCATCATGCCTTTCGAACTGTTGTTCTGCATTTGGCGCGATCACCTGCGTAACTCTCCAACTACCTATTATTACTACACGTACGTCATTAAACGAAAAATTTTAAATTTTCAAAACTATTTATGTTAATTTATGTGTAAACACAAACCATTTCAAATAACAGCTGACGCATCATTAAAAAAATTTGCAATGTTGTTCAGGAAAAAATTGACGACAGAAGGAAATAAAATAATAGGTTTGACGACAAACTATGCTGCGTTGCACGCTTTTTTTTAAAAAAACAAAAAGAGAGAGATAGAACCAGTAATTTTGCTGAAGCGAGTGCAGCTTCAACGAGCGGTATGAAATGCCCGTCAAGTATTAATAGCCGCCAATTGTATGCGATAAGGAAATTTAGTGCTGTTTTTGGACAGGATTTCATAACAAATGAGAAGCAGCATAAATCGTTTTGTGTTTCGTACTGTATTTATTGCTAAAGTCAAATTATGAATTTCACTCAAGTTTACGTAAAATTTTTTCCCAGTTATCGAGCAGCAAATCGAGCTTAATTGTTTTAAAATGGGTCTTTCAAAACTTGGGTCGGTTTGAGCTTATTCTTGTTATAAAGTTGTTTTTATAAAAACAGATGCGAGTATAAGATATACAATATTCTTTATCTTCGTGAAACTTTTATATATTTGAAGCGAATTATCAGGACTGAAAAGGGTCTATCTTCAGCCACTATCGGGCTTGAGCCTGTGTTTTTATTGTTAAACTCGAATTAGGAGTTTACTGAAAGCACTAGCTGTCAGTACCTTTGTTTGTTTGACCAAGCAAAACCCCTTTCCTGTTGTCTCTGTAGATTTGTAAACGGGATTTGGTCTGACCGTTAACACGCAGGTTCAACGGACTGTTAAAACGTCGAATAAGTGCAAATTTAGACGATTCTGTTCTGACAATAGAAAAGTGATTCTTGAATACTTCTGGTAAGCAGTACACGGGATTAACAAATCAACCCAATACTGGCAGAAACACTCAGAGTATTTCTCGCGATATCCTTTTATTCTGACGAGAGATCTTGGGTTTCCTTCTAATACTAGTTGCTTTAAACTCGATATAAGTTCAGAACAAGTTCGAAAACTCAGCTATACGTTGGGTGTGAGATAGTTCAGGCGGTACCAGCAATCATTATATCATCTTAGTCTTCTAACTATGACTGTAAACTATTAGTCACATTAGAAATAAAAAGATTGACAATGTTAGCGTTTTACAGTACACCATTTATCTTAAACTATGAAATGCGGTAGAGTTACTAACGAGAACAGAATAAAATAACATGTATACTAAGGTTACCGTATACCTTCGGGAGTGTTTGCGTCGAAACGATATATACAGTGCATCTGTCTTAAACCAGAGATACCTAAACCCCTATATCAAATTAAAGCTTATAGAGCTGGCTTTCGAACTATACTAAACATTAATTAAATTAAAATAAAATTTTAGACGTGTTACGTTCTTTAAAAACGAGCGATAAAGGCGCCTTTCGAGAGTCCCAACTCAAAGGGAGTTTGTTCGATACCCCTGAAAAAGTGCACAGTAGCTTCTTTAATAAATGAAGTACGAAAACGTGTCTACGTTTTTCGTAAAAGCAATTTCGGTACGGTCTCTAGACTTTACCCTAATACGAAAAAGCACCATAACTTTTCTCTGCAATTGGATATGAAAAAACGTCTGGAAATCTGGTGGATTAATAAATCATTAAATATCAATAACCGCTTGGGCTTGTCACTTTCGAAAGGCGATTTTGTTGCATGGTTTCAATGAACGTAAAAAATCTAAAAATTCATTTCGATTTAAAATTTCAACCTCCGTGGCTTATTCAGTAGATTTTAAGCGTTAGTGTTGATTTTGTGGCATAATCGAATGATCTCCATTCTGCAAATGAAAACCTGCACATCAATGCAGCAATCCGCGAAAAATCTAAATTTTGCCCAAACCAACATCCAAGAGAGATATAATTTGACTCTATTGAAATCTGACTTAAACATTTTATGTGACCAACTTTTGTGACTGTTTTGTAAATACATGATCTTGGTATTTTTCTGTTTTTTTTTAAACATCTTGGATTTTAAAAAAGCGAGTTGTGTCGTGGCTTTAGTCTAGAATTTAAGTACCAAAGTCTGAAATGATACGAAATCTGTTAGGTTCTTCTATTTTTATATACAATATCTCACCTCTAAATAAAGTGCAAACCAGTAAAAAAATTAAATAAGTTTACTCAATTACGCCGGTAACTTACCATGAACGGTCCCCAACAGAAAGCAAACACAAGTGATAGTAACCCCATCATTTTCGAAAATTGTCTTTCAATCTCTTCCTTCTGTCGAGCGACTTTCCTCAACCGACTCGACATTATTGTTACTGAAATTTTTTGACGTTTCCTATTGTAAAGGGCAATGATAACGCTTGCGTTGCAAACGAGGGAGCCAAGTAAAAGACATCCCCCGAATACAGCATAAAAATTGCACCTAACGATGGCAGCTGTGTTTGAAGCGAACCAATTAATTGTGCAAAAAGTACCACACAAACTCAAAAGAAAACCATCTTCAGCAAATAAAGGCGGAACTGAGATTACGAGAGTTAGAATTGTGACAAATAAAATGATATTTCGACTGCGCTCAACCGTCATAACTTTGCGATGGTAAAATGGCTTTTTAACGGCAACGTAACGATCGATTGCCATACACATGGCCAGTGAACCTGAATAAAGCGAAAAAAAGAGCGAAGAAAAACCTTGAAAGAAACAAACCGTTTGGCCTCCACACCATCTACCAGCTATGAAAACCAGCCATGATGGGAAAGAACAACAAAATATGCCTGCAAGATCCACACATGATAAAACGAGTACAAAGACATTAGAGCTAAGTGGCTGCACTTTTAACAACCAAATAGCTGCTAGTATTGCCGCTAGATTTGTGAACAAACTTGGTACAGAAATTACAAATAATAAAACACCATCTACAACCGATAACTCTATGATCTCTCTGCTGAACCTTAGGCTCCTATTCATACCATGTTCTTCCATACTTAAAATATTTACGATTTTGTGGCTTCCTACTGTTTGAAATATATGCCTATAATCTGCACATTTTGTCTACAGCACATAATATGTATTTTACATACTTAACAAAGGATTTCACTCGTTGTATTAATAAAATATTATCCAATAGATAACGAGACATTGTTTTCTGATGGCATACTGGATTGTTTGCCAAAGCCTCAGGTGCGAAAATTTAATACACCAGTAATTGATTGTCGCATATATAAATTGTAAGGTAATGCATTTTATAAGGTTCAACCGAAAAAACATTAGCTTTCAGATCCAGTTACTTTTAATAAAAACGAAAACGTTTACTAGACATTGTGGCGAGCAGCTGTTTTTAGTTCCGTTTTGTAGGACTGTTGATTTTACTTTAATTTTATTTTCCGATCATTAGATTATAATTTAGATTACATCTTTCACCATGCGTTTTCTTGAACTTTCTTTGAAATTCAAAACATCGACTTCTCTGATACAATACTAAGGCCCATTTTAGACGCTGTACCGCACAAAGGCCGAATCGAATGCAGATGAGGCGAACAATAGACTTTACTCATTTGCATTCGACTCGGCTGTCAAGTTCAGCGTCTGAACTTGGCCTGTGTTTTTTTTTATTTGTTTCTCCATCCTAATCGATGAAGACCACCGAGCTCGTCATTTTCTATGTCAATCTCGTACCCAGGCTCTTCTCTCGGGGGAGGGAAGAGCCTGGGTACGAGGTTGCTTCTATGTGTGATAATATAGGCGCGTAAGTGTCTGATTAGGGCGCCAATCTGCGCCCAGATCAATGCTCTAGGGAAATAAGATGCTTTGTTTAATCTTTGTTTAACTTTCTTTTGTGTCTTTTTCATTACCGCATCTTCAACGAAGAACCAAAAGGATTTCCCAAGAGGAATGTATTGGGAGAATAAGGTCAACAAGTAAGGTCTATTGAATTGACTATAGTACAGATGTTTTTTTCTAATTATTAAAAAATGAATTCGACTTGAACGAGTCACAAGGTTTAGTTATCATTATAAATTGATATCATCTTCTAATCATACTTTTAATTATTTTTGTGTTTACGACTGATCTATTTGATATAAAATATACAAAAATGTGCATAAATTTGAGTTTAGATTATGTTGTCTTTATAGGGTAGCCAATAAGCCCTTTGCCAGTTGATCACTTGCCTAAGTAACACATAGCAACCAGCAGCTGGTGACAGCAGGCAAACCAGTGCTTTCACGTGTGGAAAAAAGCAAAGGGAAGCTACGAGTGTTCACAAAATCATCGACGTTTTCGAGGTAGATTTGCAACAAGATATTAAAATATAGAAAAAGAAAATCAGAAAATCAACGTGGTTTATCGTAAGCAAATCAAATATGATACAATAAACTCGGGTTATTTTCTAAATTGCTCTAGATTTTGGTGTCTTCTTCTAGAAAATCTACGTCTAAAACGTAGATGATCTATTAACAGACATCGCTTTGCTTCTTTCCATATTCTAAAACACTGGTTAGCTTGCTCACTATTTGCGTGTTGCTATGTGGTATCTAGGCACGTGATTGACTCCTATTTGCCCTTTTAGGCTTTCGTAAAAAAAAACCCTGATAAGATTTAAACCATAACTGAAACAGTACACACATTTGCAAACTTTTATAAGGTTACCGTATACCTTCAGGGGTGTTTTGCGTAAAAACGAAACAGTGTATCTGTTTAAAACCGTAGATACCTAAACCCATATGTCAAATTAAAGCTTATAGAGCTGGCTTTTGAATTAAAATGAAAATTTTGAATTAAAATGAATTTTTTTTATTTTTTTTACATACTCTAAAAACTAGTGACAAAGTCATCTTTCAAAAGTCACAAGTCCAACCAATATTTAATGATTTAATTAATCTACCAGTTTGCTGGTCCAAAACTAATAAAAAACGTGTCAGCATTTTTTCATATTCAATTGCAGTCAGAGGAAAGTTATGGTGCTTTTTTAAATTTGGGTTTATAGACAGTCCAAAAATTGCTCTAAAAAGAGTTTCTCTAAAATTAAAAAAATTGCAGACACGTTTTTGATCTTCATAGATTGAAGAAGCTACTGTGCAAATTTTAGGGGAAACGAACAAATTCTGTTTGACTTAAAACTCTCGAAACGCGACTTATGCATTTTTAGAGAATGTAAAAAAATCTAAAAATTTATTTTAATTCAAAATTTTTAGTATAGTTTGAAAGCCAGCTCTATAAGCTTCAATTGGATATGGGAGTTTAGGTGTCTACAGTTTAAAACAGATGCACTGTATCATTTTGATGCAAAATGCCCATGAAGGTATACCATAACCTTAAAGACTCATCATTATTATCTTCATTTAAATATGGTAATTTTCTAACTTACCATAAGTATCAATAAATATTTGTGAAGAAACTGTATGGAATTTTACAATTAATCATAACATTACTATATTTTGCCAAATATAGACTGATAGATATTATAATGCATAAAATTAAATATATTGGAAACACTCTTTAAAATTTAGAGAATCCATATCTCTGAAGAATAATTGTTTGACAATATACAGTGCTTCCTTGATTGTCTCTCTATTAACCAGCTGATGTCTGCTGACAAGAATAATTATTACCACACCAGTATTTACTTATCTGCATGTTGGTGTTTTGTATTAAGGTACAAATTTTTAAAAATGAATCATGCAACCATTCGCACCTGAATTGACAAAAACAATTAAATTCATCAACTGTCACCATCAATTTATCACAAAACTCTGACCCACTGTAATTGTGGCTTACCTGTTTTGACTTATCTGTTTGGCACAAAATTAACCAACCTTTTTCACTTATCCGACCCCTTTGTCAAAAAAGTTTCTCCCATATCAGCTGGATAATCAAGGAAGCACTGTAGTTGGAATATATGATTACTTTTTTTAGCCATAAGTCAAGCCGAAGAAATCTAGACTTTTTCTGGACATTTAATCTATTTCCTAGACTGTTTTTATTACTTTCCAAAATATTTTTGCATTTCCTGGATTTTTCCAGATTTCTAGACTCCATGCATCCTGTGAATAGAACATCAAATCTCAAAAATTTTACCAGGAATCTCACCTTAGATAATGTAAATCAGAAATTTCCTTCATGCAAAGCCAGCAAAACTCGGCACCACAAACTGCACATGTCATGTGATTACATGAACCATCATCCATTTTGATGATGAATGCACCACATCGCGGACATGGTTTCATGTCATCACTACCATTGGAACTACGACTTTCTGATCCTGAGACTGATTTTAAATGGGTTGCTCTCCTAAGTCTTGCTGCATCACAAGTCAGATTGGGATGCCATACTTGTTTACAATGGTAGCAAAATTCTGTGTTACAACCTGGTCTCTCACAATCCAATTTAGGACAACTTGCACATCCAGTTGCTATGACAGCATAGCCGCAATCGGGTGCTGGACACCAGCGGCAGTCAGGGTCAGCAACTAAAGCCC
This sequence comes from Palythoa caribaeorum, assembly GCA_026546465.2. NCBI lineage: Eukaryota > Metazoa > Cnidaria > Anthozoa > Zoantharia > Sphenopidae > Palythoa > Palythoa caribaeorum. Next base: position 3,440 of record JAOCNB020070157.1, on the reverse strand, counting down.
TTCGCAAAGTAAATTCATCATACTTTGCCATAACTACTTCATCATTTAAGATGTTCTTTACGTCACTTGGGTGAAATCGTTCCGAACATTCCGGGCAAGTAAGATTTACTCTTGCCTCACTGATTTCCAAAGCCATGTACTGCCTCAAACATTCAATGCAGGATCGATGTTCACATGTTGAAATCTCAGGAAAAAGAGATTTAGATCTGAGGGCATAACACACAGGACAGACAATCATAGAATCTGCCCGACTCTGCTTACGGGATTTTGGAGCAGTCTTTCCGTTCGGTTTGTTTTCCCCTCTGTGCGATTTTGAACGACGGAATATGCCCCGAAAAGAGTACCTCGATCTGCCATCTTTCTTTGTCTTGGGGCTCGGAGTTGAAGAACTTGTGCTAGGTTTTGACTCTCTTCCCGCATCTGCTGTCATCGTGGGTGAAACTAAGCAATAAAATTAAACAAGAAAAACATTAATTTCAATTACCTTCATCTTTGGTACTCGCAGAAAATCAAGAAAAAAATAGTTTTGAGCACAATAAAACCAAATACAAGAGATGCCACAGTATCTAGCTAGACTGGTCTATCAGCACAGTATTTTCTGATCATAAAATCCGTAAAAGAAGAAGCGTTTGAAGAAATTATTTGGAAGGAAGAATATTTTTACATTTTGCGTGACCAAAGATTATCTTTTTCAGAAACGTAGTTCATGTGTTCTTGTCGGAACTCATTGCGACATCTTGTCAAGCAAGATCACAAAGAATATTTGATATTTCTGTCTATAATATATAATTTGACCTTCTGTTACAAAATAAGTAAAAAAGCAGTAATCTTTTCCAAATAATTTGGCAATCTTTGTAGCAACGAAACGCGTTCTTCATATTTCGTGGGTAAAGACAACGACAAAATCCAACTGTCTCAAAAATATAACGCACAACTCATAAGATCCAATTGTTATTGCGACTATTCCTACAATTCAAAAAAAGATAACACAGAACAAACCTTTACGTGGCAAAGCGATGTTGTAATAGAGTCAGTACTCATATATAACTTGGCAAGTCCAGAAATGAATGTCGGAGATATGGTAGTTTTGATAATTAAAGAACAACATCCAGAAAGTACCAGAATCGATTTGTTGCTTCACACGGCCACAAACACGTCAAACAGATATATCGGAACTGCCATAAACCTTGGATAAATTCTACCACGTAGGTTTTTCAAGCACCAACTTGAAAGTAAACGAATCTAACGGCTTTGTAATTTAACGAATTGGAGCGAATCAGAGTTGTTGTTTCGCGATAGCGAACAATTCTCTCGAACAAATCAAGCAATGGTCGCCTAAAATTAGTTTAAGGGAACCAGTTCGTTAACCCTGTTTGGGCTGGGCAAAGACAGATGAATTGTCATCCATTTCTTTTGAAAAATGTTGATTTTCACTCTATAAAACCACTCAGTATTTCTGAATTCTGAACATTTGAAACACAAAACCGTCCTGTTAAAAAATTGCAGCTTGTTTTTAGACGGGTCATGTGACTTGGGTGACGACGACCGTTTCTTTATCTTAGTGGTCCGTTCCTTATATGGTCATTTACATAAATTTGCAGTTAATTCTCACCATTTTTCGTGTCAGTTCAAATGAACAAAACTATTGTAACAAAAGCAAATATTTAAAAAAGAACAGAGCTGCGTTATACAATAGTTGACGTCTCAGTTCAGCAGGATCTCGTAAATTTGAAAACATTTTAAAGCTACATAACAGTATCTTGACAATTTTTTTGGAATCAGTGATTAAATAAAGAATTTTTTGTAAATAGCGTTTTAATTATAACTGTAAATATAGTGCGACGTGAGAAGTTTGTGACTTTAACAATTTGTAACACCTACTTTCCTTTTAATCGAGTCAAAAGAAAAATCTTGAATAGTGCCCTTCCTTTCTTCATACGTCCTTTTCTTTGTGATATTCTGCGATGAACGTTAATGAATATTTTATATAGTGACCGGTATTTATAGAATTTCAGTATTTAACTCGGAGAAACGGACGGTTGGTTCGCAAATCAGCTTTGAGACCCTGTAGCTTGCCGGGCCATTTTTCCTGTGTTGAAACGAAGATTCAGTAAATTAATGCTCCTTGTTTTCACAAATTCAGATGTTGACATATATTTTTATAGTAAAATTTGATAACTTTTAATTTGGAGTTGAACTCTCAGCACGAAAAAGATTTTAAGATTTGTGTTTTGTGATAACGACGTTGTTGTTATTTCAAGTTACTGTTGGAACTATCTTATTTGATATTCTAAAATCATAACATAAATTTACAATTCAGCGAGCAAATTTTTATGGTTTGGCATTTGTCAAATGTATAGACGCCTCATCGCCTGAGAGTGCAACCAATATTTCTTTGATTGAAGTTGACTTCAGCAAAAGCCAAGAGGTCAAAAATAGTGATGAGATAATTTTTTTTAAATAAATTTGCGTATAACAGCTAAGTGTTAAATACAATTTGAAAATCTGGGTGTAACAATAAATCCTGCTAATTATGTATATTTTGCCTTTTGACTTTTGTAACTTTCATAAGATCTATAGTTATTCAAGTAGTTTGCTTGAAATCAGTGCAATAGCAATTGTTTAGAAAGTAAATTATGAAAACAACGTCAAATATTGACCAAAAATTTAAAGATGCTGCCAAACGTGACGTAATAGTTGTCAACAGGAAGAAAAGATGACGTTAAGTTGCACATTTTCGTTACTAATCATTACTTTCAGTTACACCAGGAATTCCAATTCAATTACAAAACTTAATGTTTTTTAAAAACCTTTTAAATTCGACAAAAGATTCAGTGACATAAACACAAAACACGGCGGACCTAAAATTGGCAACATTTCAAATAAACTCATTTGCATTTTTTTTCTGTTTGGGGTGGTTTGACCTTTGAAGTAACTGCTGTGAACTGCGCGCGTGAAAAACAGATTTCGTTTATTTTTATATAAATACAACCAGTCACGGTTGGCATTGCAGCACGTTTCTGCTTGTCTGACGTTGAAGGGTGAGACAAAAAGGTCTTGATCACGAGTACTCAAGAAGAAGATAGTTACGAGTGAGTGAGTGTTTTGATACACATAAAAAGTGAATTTAAGGCCTGCCAAAAAAAAAAATTCGTTGTCTGGCAGAGATTCGATATACCATTGTGAATAATCCAATGAAAAGAATGAAAAGAAGTTTCTATGATATGAACTGCTTATTTCGTGTATCACAAGAATTTTCAGCAAACACAAGTATGGAAAAGTGGGCAAAGCGGCTAGGTTAGATAAATTATGCTCAAAAATTTGAGCGTTTTGCTTTTTAGCGTCACTCCTAAAATCATAATATTATGCACGAAATTATGCGGGTGGTGAATTTTGCGCAAAAAGAGAAAATAGGTACTAACATGTGTATTATTTGATTT
>JAOCNB020070058.1:0-12542 GCA_026546465.2 Palythoa caribaeorum | reverse complement strand
AACTTCCATCCCTAGCTTGCAACTTTGGTCAGACATTCTGTATTCTTTGTCCTAGCAAAGAGCAGCTTTTACTCTTTGTCTGTTCACAATGCTGATGGCGGCAAAAACGAAACCCTAACGACCCGCAGAAAGAAGTAAAGAGCAAATCAGAATTTCATTTTTTCTGAGCTGTCCTCGTTCGCGTTGCCGTCGTACTTTCTTAAAGTTCGTAACTTATCAAACGGGGATGGGGTGGGGGGAAAGTAGGTGCTATTATGCTCCGGAGCGTGGTTAAAAATCGAAAAATTTATTTGGTACCGAAGGGCAGAGGCGTGATAGACGATTTAGTGCCTGTCATACTGGTTAAATAAACAATTCTGTTTCGTCTTACAAAAAGTATATATATACTTTAATTTCGGAATATGGAAAAATCATGCGTGTATTGTCATTCGGAGCCAGTTATAATACTCACACCATTGATTTGATAAATATTAATAAAAGTTAAAACAATTTTTTCTTGAAACAAACGTCGTTTTTTTTCTTTTTTACGAGCAAACTATCTTCCTGTTGTGGACTTTATAAATATTTTAATTTTACGTTAGCAAACATTGTCGGGCTTTTCTCACCACAAAATAATGTAAAAATAATATATGGTTATCGTTGAAATACATGTTTTCTCTCAGCCAAAAATTAACACCTTCACAAAAAAATGCTGTAAATGATTTTAAATTCTTGCATTAATAATTTTATGTAACACATTAAACGAGCTCTTGGAGTTTTGTCTTATTAATTCTCGTGTTCAAAATCGTTTGCTCATTCACTGTAATCACACGATAAAATCTTTTCAATATCCGTATATTAAATTCGTTTCTCCATAATCTATATTTCTCATGTGCCCATGTAACATCCTCCATATTCGTCCCGTGCGCCCATGCAATATATCCCGTGTTCCAGAAATGTAATATCTTCTTTAGACCTCTTTCACAACTGGAGACCAAATACTCGTTTTTAATGTACGGCAGGCTCGCTGAGCGGGCAAGATGAGGCGAATTCTGTGTTCTGATTGGTTACATGAGCGGGCAAGATAGGCCCATCTGGCCCGCTCGGGATTGCCCGTTTTGTTCTCGCACGGAAAAAATGTGTGGAGCGGAATTACACATAAAGTGTTTGGGCAATGAAGTCGTAAAAACGGGAAGAGGTCAGTCGTAAATTTATTCTTCAACAAAAACCGACAAATACAAAAATTAAAACGCAAAGTGATAGGAAGACATGGAAGAGCTTTTATCTCCCGGAAAACAGTAGTAAAGTGAAATTCTTTGGCCATATAATAAATCCGTTATTGAACAAGCTCGTTCAGTCAAGATGGCTGGATAATGGCCTCGTTCTTTTTTTGCATTTTCATAGAGCTTGACTTCGTCTCGGTCCATAATAACGCAAAAAAAGAACTTGGCCAATATCCACCCATCCTAACCTCACGTTTGTTCAATAGCGCATATGTCTTCATTCAAATTAGCCTGCGTCGCCTCATTTTAGGTAACATATTCTTCCAATTTTTTAACTCTAGAGCGAGGATATTCAGGCAAATTTGAATACATACAAAATAATTCTAAAATGGCCGCCAGTTATGAAAGAGGTCGATATCCACGCCAAGATTTTGTCATAACAAATGAATCTTAATGACACGACTTTGATGACCACATCTGTGTTATCTTTAAGACAATTCGAATCCAGCATTAGAAGTAATGGCGTAACGCAACTTCTCTCTTAACGTACTCTTTTTCCGATAGTTGGGCAGTTTAAGCAGGTTGAAACACGTGGATGCAGTCGGTAGTCGGTTAACAGGATCTTTCCGTCTGCCAATGTTTAACAACCCACGGAAAACGCTGCCGACTGTGTCGCCCTCATCCTGGTGAATGATTGTTTTATGCAGAAGTTATATTAAAGCGAAATGTTAACATTTATAACTTCAACAAAGAGATGCTGAAGTATGCACTAAACGGATTAAGTTCATGAAAAAGGGATATCATTTTATTCACTCATGATTAAAATACCATTTTGAAGCTAAATCCTTTTACGAGCCTAAGTGGCCGATTGGAGCCGGTGCTTATCTCCGGTTTTTGAAGTGTTACGCGGATAAGAGTCACTGACTCCCCCTGAACGGAACACTAATCCATCGCAGGTTAGCCCCCAGCAGAAGCTGGTACTCATTTTACCGACCTCGGGAAGATGAAAGCTGAGTCAACTTTGGCGGAAAAGAAGGTCACACAAATGTTCAACACTCGGCTGAGCCGGGGTTGACTACCATATATTAAATGTTCTAACAAGCCTCTCCCAAAAAAATCCCCCTCCCTCTGGAGCTTCAAGTTTCTAAATCGTCGCCACTCTCTGATAGCCTCCTCCCTGTCTAGTTTTGACTTAGTACTTCATTAATTGTTCTAGACTTATATAAGAAATATAAGATAGAATGCATAATATACGTATCATCTAAAACATAAAAATATAAATACTTTTCATTAAAATGATTATGGTAAAAACAATTCCAAATAGAATTGCTTTTAAAGGCCTAGTCATCGACTGCAAATCAGCTGACTTTCACCCACTAAAACCCTAATAAGGGAATAACATGACTTTTTGACTACTGTATTGGGCATCCTGGTCAAATGGGTAGCGGGCATTGTCCTTGAATTTAGTCTATTTGTTAGCTGTGCTGTGCTGACGAGACGCAGTATGACCAAAACAGCTGTACATAGCTGCAAACACTCAGGCTCACTTTATTAAAGGGTAGATAAAAGAGGTAATGCCCACTACCCATTTGACCATACAGCCCAATATATTGCCTACAAGTTACCATTTTCACGCATGCGCTGAACTTGTGAGTTTATCTTTCTCAGCCACATCCCACAAGCGTTATACCTACACTTTCCTATATGTGTTTTCCTTGAGGAAGTGAGCCTGTTTGTTAGCTGTGCCGTGCTGACAAGGTAGAATAAGGCCAAAACAGCTGTACACGTCTGCTAACACTCAGGTTCACTTCATTTAACGGTAGATATAATGAGGTAATGAGCTGGCGATGCGCTCCAGTAAATATAAGACAAAGCCCAAACAGCAAATCTTTAAGAGCAATGTGCTGAGTGTCCTGCTATACGGATCGGAAACATGGAAGGTGACAAAAGCCATCTGTCACAGTCTGGTTGTCCTCCAAACCCGCTGCATGAGAAGGATTTTTAAGATCTACTGGCCCAACACCATTAGTAACGAAGAACTTCTCGAGAGAGCCTGTCTGAAACCTGTGTCAGTAGAGATACAGCAGCGAAGATGGCGATGGTTGGAGCATATCCTGTGCATGCCCTCATTCTCCCCAACTAAGATCGCCCTCAAGTGGACACCAGGTGGAAAAAGATCCCGTTGCAGACCAAAGGAAACCTGGTGGCGCACCATTGAACGAGAGAAACTGAAAGACTGGTTATGGAGTTCCATGGAAAAGATGGCACAGGATAGATCCATTGACGTCGGCCTTATGTATCCCCGGTACGAAGAAGATTAAGTAAGTTAACTTTAAGGGGTAATGCCCGCTACCCAAGTGGGCGCGATGCCCAATATAGAGGCTGAAAAATACCATTGGCACGTATATACTGAAACCAAACTCTTTTTTAACAGAGAGTTTGCTGTAACATTGTTGTACTATTTTCTCGTACAATATCTAGATATCAATATCTAGATAACAATAGCTAGGTAACTAGATAATATCTACAATATCTAGATAACAAATACCTAGATAATATTAACAAATAGATAATATCTAGATAACGACAAATTACTGGATAATATCTACAATATATAGATAACAAATTGACTATCAGATACACTTCTCTGTTAACAATGTTTTTACTGTTTCATAAAGTAACGATTTGACGAGATATTAACCTCATCCTCACTGCATTCAACACAACGAATGGAAAATGGCGGCTCGAGATGTGCGAATCCCAACAATGGCGGTTTGGAGCAGCTGGTTACGAACTGACAAATAGCAAGAATGTTAAACGTGATGTTAACAACAACAATTGGTCCTTTGCAGCAAATGATCACATGATACAAATAATGACATACTGGGACGTAAAAGAATTTGCTAGACTCCACAGGGAAATGTAAAACAAAGAAAAATCACACTTTTCTTGTTAATTGTGTTTTGTCTTGGAGTCCAGCACGTTCTTTTGCGTCCCAGTATATCATTATTTGTATCATGTGATTACTTGCTGAAAAGGGCCTATTACCAACGCTGACAACGCCACAACAATAACAACTACAACGACAACGACAAGTACAACTACAATAACTACAACCACGATAACTACAAGTAGAATGACAACTACAATAACTACAACTATAATAATAACTACAAGAATAATGGCAACTACAACTACAACAACTACAAATCCGACAACTACAACTACAATAATAATAACAACTATAACTACAATGACATTTAACAACAGTGACGGGTGCCACGAGTGACAGAGAATCATGACTGTAAGGAGCATTAATAAACGATTCTTGTATCTTATTCATGTCTCAAATGTATTTAGCCACGGAACTAACTGGGGGAAACATCTTGGCGCGAAATCTAACTCTATGAAAGCAAGAAAGCCAGATTTCCGGGAGAAAATTCCTTGAAGCCAACTGGAGATAAGCCATATACCAGTACAAGGTTTCAAACCCGGTTGAAGTGTTAAGTAAAAAAAGGAGTCTACACGGTTACTGGGTTTTTCGTCAGTGTTCCAATAAATCACAGACTCCCTTTGTTAAATTCTCAAGATAATTCCCCCGAAAATAAGCTCCGGGGCTCCGGGGCCGTAGCTTCTTAGAGTTTGAACTATAATACAAGACTCGTGAAAGAAAATAAGGATTCCTTTGCTTTGAACAACTTGCCCAAACCTGCCCGATTATTCTTTTGTTTTGAGCAATTGTGCCATCACGCGTAATGTTTCTAGTTTTAATCCGAGTTAAACACTATAAATCTAGTATAGCCAAACAGTATTGATATTTCCCATTTCGAAAACTGTTCTATACTTCTGTTGTGAGCAGAGGACCTCAAAACAGCTTACAATTCCTTTAAACTCGCTACCTTTTTTAAAACGCAAATTTTTGCCATGTATAAGCCCCCCGAATATAAGCCCCTTACAGAAAAATACAGCAAAAAAGCTATTTGATCAAAAGTAAACCCCGAGGATTATTTTCAAAGTTTTACGGTATATTCCTTATAAAGTGCTTGCTGCGAGGTATCCATAACGCAAAGTTTTACCACTTAAAGCAATTTACAAAATATTTTTGTATGCTTTTAAGGTAAATTAACGCAACTTGAAGGCAAATCATTAAATAACTTCTGAAAGGGTTAGCAACAATTACAAACCCACCTTTAAAAACTGCGACTTCTCTGCCATGTTAAGTTCTTTATCCAAGATATCCCACAACCAAATGATCACCCGATGGTTATTATGATAACCACCGTAATACCGCGTGTGCTGTCTGAAACAAAGGAGAGATTTATTTAAATATGCAATTTTCAAACCAAGAAAAATTGAACCAAGAATCGCTTGTCAGTCTGGCAAAACAAACATTTTATGAAAAATGGGAGCTTTTGCGACCACCTGATTATTAAGACCAATGCCTCTCAGTATTACATAAATATATTTATCGTATACATATCGAGATTTACTCTCTGCATTTCTATATAGTAAATTTCCGTACGTTAATTGTTCTTAACCAGTCACGATCCGTGTATCGACATTTCACGTGTGAGAAAAACGATACGTCCAATCAGAAGCGAGGACGTTAATTTGAATTTTTTTCCGTTTTATCTTGTGGACAGCGCTAGCGCGCCATTTCATAACTGAAAAATTACTTTTTGGAGAAAGATGAATAGCCGTTTCTCCAATATAAATCAAATATCGAACAACCAATATATTGACGATTGGGAAAATAAAAATACCAAAAGATATAAAGCTTTTAGAAGAATTTCTTCACATGTATATGCTAAACAGAAAACATCATGGAAAGTGCTTTGTACAGTTTTTATTCACTCGTCGTTCTGTTTTTTCATCTGAAATGAAATCTCGATACATATGTATATGATAAACAGAAAACATCATGGAAAGTGCTTTGTACAGTTCTTATTCAATTGTCGTTTTGTATCATAAAACTCACTCGTTGGCTGCGCTCACTCGTTCGTTTTATGATACTTCAAGGCTCGTACGCGCGCACTTTCCATGAAGTATTCTCCATATATGCTTTTTATACTTGAGTGTAATAACATGTTTATACTATCGACATAACAGCTGAAAATTTTGAACGTATACATGTTTATTACGTGTATCACAAGAATTTCGTTACGTAAAGCTCGTTTGTATAAATACGTACGCTATATTTTCACATGTGAAAAAACTCGATATAACCAATCAGAACAGCGTATAGCCGAATTCACGTGCGAAAAATATAACCAATCAGCAGTAGAGTTTACGCGCTCCGACCAATCAGGTCAACAACATACAAGTGGCTTTCTGGGTTTTTACGGTTTTCATGCCTGGCACAACCTCCGAAATTGGAGAAAATGGCTGCCAACAGTTTGCCACGGAAGTGAAGAATAACAAGATTCAACTGTGAATTGTTCTATTGATAATTATGTACAGCTGAACGAAAATAAGAACACTATTAGAAAACCCAAAGGGATGTTTTGTTGCTGAAAGATTTCTAGTCGCAAAGGACGAGCAAATTTGAAATTTTCGAAGCGAAAGCACTGGACGAGTAGATTGCTAATAAATTTTTTCATTCAAGTAAGTTCTTGCATAATTATCATCGATTCAGACCGTGAATAAATAAAACGTACTTTGTTCTCAGTTTGCTAGGCTCGTTGAAGTTTAAAAAAGTAAACTTTTCATTCAGGCTTTTGTCATCAACAAGTTGCCAAAACTTGCTGTATTTCAAAGATTATCGATTTTAAAAATTTGTATATGGTTTAATTACTTGCGTTTGCTCATATTAAAACAATTTCAATGATAATTATTGTGATACATGTAACAAACAGTTCACCACATAGAAAGTGCTTTGTACGGGATTTATTCACTCGTTATTTGTAGCAAAAACATAAACTCGCTCGTGCCTCGCTCGTTCGTGGTTTTGCTGCAAATAACTCGTGAATAAAACCCGGCACGTCGCACTTTCTATGAAGTAAACTAAATGTATATCATAAACAAGTATACGTTCAAAATGCCAAGCTGTTATGTAGATAATAATTATAATCTCAATAATACAAAGCATATATGCCTCATAGTTTCATATATATTGAAGTAAGTTTCACAGTTGTTTGAAAATGTTAGGTGAAATGAATAAAATGTGTAAAAAAAGAAGACTTCAAATCACAAGTAAGGCACATACTAGTCCCACAAACCTCCTCGAGCTCTAAGCAGTTTACAACAATTTAGCAGTTTAATGGTTTTGTATGATTGTACCTAAGCTTCACTATTTCTTTGACTTGTTCTTCCCTACAATCGTTGAAATTGTGACCAAAAATTTTGGCAAGATCGTTTAGATCATTTGAATTGAGATTTTAACTAAATACTTTGCAGTGTCTGAGTAAATGCTGCTGAACGCAGTAAAAAGTGCTGCTATCTCCTTCTTCTCAATAGCTCCATTTTGGTGTATGTATCACTCTTACACCAATTCCATAGTTTCCTCAATTCTCCTGGTGCGGAGAGAGCGAGAAGAAATGACCACGAGAATTCGCATTATTTATTGTATTAAAACACACTAAACATACAGGTACCTGAGATCGCTGAGGTCCATGCAAGACAAGTCCCCAGATATCAGCCTCTGAAGCTCTGGAGCTGAAAACATCTTTAGCCATGCCGGATTGATTATAGATTTGAATCCCCGGATGAAAGCAGACGTCTGCTCACGAATTTGAACGCACATCCGATAGTGAGCCATTAAGTGAACGTAACTAATCCTGAATGAACAATATTACAAAATAATTTGTTCTAAAGGTGATTAGTATATCTTTTAATATTCTTTACCAAAAGAGAGACACAACATAGCATCAACAATGATGCATAACACTGCGCTTCCGACGCAGGCTAGCCATAAATGAAAAGGGAATCTACAGTAAAAACCCGCATATAATAACATAAATTTTTTTAGGTCAGGCTAAACGGGTTCTTGTATTTTAGGTTCATAATAAGGCCCTGTTTATATAATCCCGGGTAAAAGGGTTGTCCCTTCCAACCGGGACAACTCGACTTGCAGTTTATATGAGGTTTGAAACCTGGGGCAACTTTTTCCAGTGTTTACATGGAAAATACCTGACCCGGGACGAGAAATTAGAGCGCGGGAAACTTTGAGCATAATCACTGTACTAAAATGGCTTCCAGACCCGAGTTGTCCCGGGCAGAAGGGACAAAATGTTTATATGAAGGAAGTTATCTCGAGTTGAAGGGATAACTCACCTCGGCTAGGCGAGTTATGTCTGCCACCCGAGACAACTCTTCGTCCCGGGACGTCATATAAATGGTTGGCTGCGTTTTACAGAGAAATGTATCAAAAGTAACTCCGAGTAACTCGGTTAGTTGAGATAACCCTTCGTTCCGGGACAGCCTTTTCCATATAAACGGGCCCTTAGTTTTCATTTTTTCCGAGGTTGACATAGTGTCACCATGGGCAGAAAGATTTCTTTGTGAAATGGTTTGGCGCTTTGTGCCTGCGTTTGCACTACAGTTGAGTATTATGGCGGAGCATATGCTTTTTTAGTGGAAACCCAAAGAAAACAATAAAAGCACAATACTCTTTGTCATTGATTTCTCATAATGTACAATAAAAGTCCCAAATATTGCCGGCTGAAGAGATTCTTATATTTTAGGGTATTAAAATGCCAAATTTCAGCCTGTACGTTCTTAAATCACTAGGTTCTTATCTGCGGAGTTTTACTGTACGATAAACAGAAAACAACATGGAAAATGCTTCGCACAGTTTTTATTCACTCGTCATTTCGTATCATAATACTCACTCGTTCGCTTTATACTTCACGCGTGCATTTTCTATGAAGTATTCTCTATATCATTAAAAGAGAGATTAAACAGAGGTTTTTAGAAACACAACTAACGGTAAACCGCAGTTAGACGTTACCGTTCAAACGTTCGAGATTTACTGCACGTCACGCGATAAACAGGGTTGCCACTATTTACAGGATGTGAAATTCCATAACTTTTCCAGGACTTACCAGGAACTTTTCAAGCAAATCCACGACCTTCTCTGTCAAATAAAACTTGAATGCACTAAACATTTTTTTTTTCAAAAATCAGTCCAACAATACACATACAACATTAACAAGCTTTAGAAGATTCGTTTCTTGACAAAAATCAAGCCTCCCAGAGTTGTGGTTTTTGTTTTAGAATGTTGTCACATCAAAAATATTTTAACAAACAGCTTATTTTTATTATTTTTGGATGCTAAGAAGAAAATTTCTTGCTCATTCCAGGATTTTCAAGGGCCACAACCCAAAATCAAGGACTTTCCAGGGCCTGGAATTTTTTTCTCCATTCCAGGACTTTCCAGGATTTTCAAGGACCGTGGCAACCCTGGATTAGGTTTGTAGTAAACGTGACGCAGCAGCCATATTGCTTGAACAGAGCAGTCTCGACTCGCAGCAACATTGCAACACATGAACTCGAATGCAAACTAGAGATGTTCATTAATTAATCTACGCTCCTTTTACGTAATCTGCTTCACAATAAAAACAAAGAAACTTTGAGGTAAACGGTTACCGCAAAACAGCCTTCTTCCGGTTCAATTACGAACTTCAAACAACAAACCTGACGGCGGGAACTTGGTCACGTGACTTCTAGAGGTTAGCCGTCCGCAGTTTGAGCCCGCAAACTTTTATCTTAGTCTTTCTATTGTTACAGGAGAACCGCAAGAAAATATCTGAGACAAGCAGGAGTTTCAATTTCTTATTAGCTAAATAAAGCCAGTTAGTTCTGAAATGAAAGCAAAACAAAATCAGTACTTTTCACTCACTTGTTGTCATTAGTAACAGAAATTACTCTGCCGCCCGGCTTCAGATCATGCGTAACAACCTGAAATTACAAAACAAATGTGTAATTCATGAATCAGAAATTGCGTCTAAAACGCGTCTATACAAATACGGTGCAGCTATCTCAATGGAAAGATGTGATATTTAAAGAAGTTGGTCAAAGTATTCTCTAGGGAAACATTGCATTCGAGTTATTGCCGGGAAAATCGAGGATAACATGGCCAATGATAAATATATACCGTATTTCCTCGAATAAACGCGGCCCTCGATTAAACGCCACCCTCGAATAAACGCCGCATCCTGGAACAGACAACAAACTGAAACATCGAATTTATGACGTTCACTTTTTACAATCGCAAAACGGAGTTGTTTAAAACTGTAAGTTTAAAGTTTGAAAGGCACAGACAATTTATCTGATTTCTTTTGCGTTTACAAGCACAACAACTTGTAGTTTTAAAACTATAAAGCTTGATCAGTACAGCAAGACCAAGAACTGTATTATACTGTTCTTAATTTTAAAGAAAAGTTACAGTTGGTCGTTTAAAAAATAAACAGCATTTTAAATAAGCGCAGCCCTCGAATAAACGCCGCACCCGAATCATGAAAATCTAATAAACTCGTTTATTCGAGGAAATACGGTATAGCTCTTATTAACCAAGTGAGAGGTCCGTACCGTAAGTTATGGACCCTAGTATTTTTCCTTTCTTACGGCCAAAGGGCGAAGCGGGCGGGTCGCCCGCGGAAAAAACTCGGATCCGTAACTTACGATACGGATCGAGCAAAGAGGCTAATATTAAGATGTTTATTATGTGGCCATTTCTCTGTTTTTGTAACACGTACACAACGAAATTGACATTTTGACATACCTCAAAAACCAAGACTGAAATCAAACACAATTTCGAAGTTTGGTATTTCTTCTTCGTCGCTGCTGTAATTAATTGTTTGAATACTGTTTGGCTGAACAATTTCCTCGGAATTTTTCTTTTGAATTTACCGCTTTTTAAAACCAAAACAGAAACAGCAGTTTGGGAGGTCCATACCGCCGGTAAGTTACGGACCTCAATTTGACCAATCAGAGCGCATGTTTAGTACCGCCTTTAAGTTAGGGACCTTGATTTGACCAAACAGAGCGCATGTTTATAACCGCCGGTAAGTTACGGACTTTGATTTGACCAATCAGAGCGCATGTTTAGTTATGTGCCGGCCGTGTGTCCGTATATTGAGAAAAAATGTGCCAGAGGTTTTGCGAACGCCTCGAGGGGACAGTTGTTTTCAATACGGACCAATCAAAGTCGGCAAATAATGTTTTTATTTTTTCCTCTTGGTACTTTTTAACTGCACAACTGAAACTTTGATGATCACGCAAACCGTGCACCGGGCTCGTTCCGCATCGGCTGACCATAGGTAAGATCGGTAAATTTCCTTCGCACAGAGAACCAATCAGATTGCAGGATTTGTTTCATCTCTCCTGCTCGCACGCGGACAAAAACTCAATTCTTTTTACTTTGCTGAGCATTGCCATTCAAATTATCGTAACAAATAAGCATTTACTTTGGATCACTTAAATTTTTTCTTTTTCATACAGGAACATTTATGAAAAAATCGACCACAGATATAAGTTTCACCAACTCAAGAAAGAATTTTATAATTTTCAAAACTGTAAAGTCTCATGCAAACCAATGCAACCATTTGCATGGCATGTTGGCATTTGTTGGATGTTATATAAAATCTTGTTATTTGGCCATCGAAGCTTAATAAAAAATATAAGACAAACAGCAGTAATGAACATATTCGTGAAAGGATTCATTTATAAACTTGACGTTACGTATGTTCCAACATACATTTTCAAAAGTATAAACCGTTAAAATTTAAAACATGATATATAAGCAAAACGAAAAAGTGAGAGGAATAGTTCCGAAAGAAAAACAATACAAAACTAGTAAAGTGGCAGCTTGTCACTCAAGATATTTACATTAACGGCTGGTTTAAGTTCTTGTATCAATAATGTTTTAACGGTTATACTTTTGAAAATGTTGGAACATACGAAACGTCAACTTTATAAATGAGTCCTGTCACGAACATGTTTATTACTGCCGTTTGTCTTATATTTTTTTTGGATGTTGCTGCGTGTAGTTTGAAACCGGCAAACTTTCGACGCAACACGTCCCAATATTGCTATTGTTCTCTAACCGGTGAAGCGTAGCGATAACACGTCGCACCAGTTTGGATGGTATTCACAACAATGTTGGCTTCGTGTACACATCTGCGCATGCGCTTCGCAATCTTTACTGTACCAGAATGCACCGCTTCTTTTGACGATCGATAACACTGTTGGGAGTTGTTGCGTTTGTTTGCACATGCATTAACAATTGTCATTTGTTATAAATATACGTGTAACAACCATACAGGAATCTTCAAGTAATGTTGATAAACAAATTATCATCGCCGTGGGAATTTGTAAAAGCTGACGTTTCGAGCGTTAGCC
>JAOCNB020070018.1:0-12544 GCA_026546465.2 Palythoa caribaeorum | reverse complement strand
ATCCGTTCCATGCAGGACGGTCGGCCGGTTGCCAATCTGCGGGTGGCTACAACGGAGTCCTGGCGCGACAAGTCCTCTGGCGAAAAACGCGAGAAGACGGAATGGCACCGGGTGGTGATCTTCAACGAAAATCTCGGCCGAATCGCGGAGCAGTATTTGCGCAAAGGCTCGAAGGTCTACGTCGAGGGTAGCCTGCGCACCGATCAGTTCGAGCGCGACGGGCAGAAGCACTACCGGACGAAGATCAACGCTCGCGAGATGCAGATGCTCGACTCCCGTGGCGAGGGAGGAGGCAACATGAATCACTCGAGGAAGGCTGCCGAGCAGCAGCAGTCGCTCCATGGCATGGACGACGACTTCAACGACGACATTCCGTTCTAACAAGGAGACCAACCGTGAAAATTCAGAAAGGACAATACGGACTCATCAAGCTGCTCATCGCCGTGTGCGTCGTGGGCATCCTGATCATGATCGCCCTGCCGGCGTTCGCTTCGAAGGAGCAGAACTACTCCAGCGCTGCCCAGGCGGCCCAGGGCTACATGTACTGCTCCATCGCGTACATGATCCTGGCTGGCGAGGCCGGGCTCGGCGACGTTGACAGTTCAGCGTACTGGCAGAAGCGCAGCGAGATGGCGAAGGTCGAGATGAAGCGCTCGATCGCTGCAGGCAACGGCCTGGTCTGGGTGTCGCGGTCTGTCGAGGAGCAGCTGGATGTGATCTGGGAGCAGAGCTTCCAGGGCGCTGTCGGCGAGCTCGCGGCCAAGCGCAACACGATCGACAACGTCCAGCAGCTGGCGGACCTGTGCATAGAGGAGGCGAAATGAGTACTGCAGCACGAGACCCGTACCGCCGGGCAAAGCGGCCCGAGAAGAAGCGCAGCCGGCTCGCCTGGTTGTCACCCGATCGGGAGGCCGGCAAGGCGATCCTGCTCCTGCTGTTCATCGGCTGCGGCGGCTACGTCTGGCATGGCGTGAGCACCTGGCTCGATGATCTGTTCCTCGAGTCGGACCTCCGCCAGTGCGACAAGCTCGAGCGGAAGATGGCGTTCGTCTGCAACGGCGACGGCCGCGACGGCCTGGCCTGCTTCGACACGTACGAGGAGCTCGAGGCGCTGGACTGTCCGGCGCTCCGAGCTCGAGCGGAGCTCTGATGCAATGCCAGTGCGGCGCGTCAACGACAGAGCGAGTGGCCGAGGGCAGGAAGTACAACTACTGCCCGGCCTGCACCAGGAACGACTTCATGCCGAAGCCTGAGATCGAGATGGATCCGGACCGAGCTCGCCGTAACAAGGCGGCGGCCATGGCCCGGGTGCAGCGTGGCGAAGGCAAGGACGAGTGGATGAAGGCGGCGAAGTGGGCGGTGCTCGAGGTGGCCATGCAGCTGCCCGAGCTCACCAGCGACGACGTCTGGGAGTCGGGCCTCATGGAGTGCCCTGGCAGTAACCGAGCTCTCGGCCCGGTGATGGCAGCAGCTGCTCGCCGAGGGATCCTGATCGACACCGGCCGGTTCCAGCCGACCCGCAAGGCGGACAGCCATGCGCAGCCGATCCGGATCTGGAAGTCGGGGATCCATGAGTCGTAACAAGATTCGCGACAGCGCGAAGGGGGCGCCGTGCTTACTGCGGGTGCCCCACATCTGCCGGAACGAGCGGGACACCGTAGTACACTGTCACGTCCGGCTGTTCGGATCCGGAGGCGTAGGCCTCAAGCCGAACGACCTGGTCGGCGTCCGCGCCTGCTATCACTGCCACGAGTGGCTGGACGATCGCAGCGGGAGCCGGATCCACTTTGACATGAAGGAGCAGATCATCCTGGGCGGGCTCATCCGCACCCTCGATGCCCTGGTTCGCGAAGGAGTGATCGAGCTATGACGCGGCAATTTGGACGTGACCCGGAACAGGACTCGGGGCATAATCTGGACTACGACATGACGTCGGGAGAAGCGATGAAGCCCTGGATGCAACGGATACTGGTAGGCGTAGTGGTCGCCGTGACGGGTGGTGGCATTGCCGCCTGGTCGACGATCGTGATCAAGAATCTCGAGACGTCGTCTCGCATTGAGACCAAGGTCGATGGAGTCTCGAAACGCCTCGACGACTTCGACGTTCGCTACCAGGTCGACCAGGACAGGATCCACGACAGGCTGCTGGCCGTGGAGAATCGCTCGGAGTAGCCTGACCCCCGAAAGGGGGTGATATGCGAGCATGGATTCTCGCCGGGCTACTCGTTTTGAATGGCTGCGCCGTCAGGCAGACGTCGGAGTGTAAGCTCCGCTGCTGGTGGTGCTGGTACGTTGAGATCACCTGTGAGATCGAGCAGGAGATCGCACAAACCGAGGAAGCACTGAGTGAACGAACAACCGGAAGATCTGAACCAGGGACCAGAGGAAGTGGAAGTGGAGGTGCCGGCGACGCCGGAGCCGATGTTTGCAACCGAGGACGACAGGCCGCCGGAGCCGGAGCGCCCGACCAGGTACCTCGGGCTGAACGACCACCAGCTTCGGGAAAGTGTGATCCTTCCGATCCTGACCCACCTCGACAACAGTAAGTCTCCTGGCCGTCCTGGCCGACTCAACACCGAAGCCGCCATCTCCCTGGTGCTCAACACCGCCAAGCAGGAGTCGAACCTGCGCTACCTCCGACAGCTGGGCCAGGGCCCGGCGCTCGGCCTGTGGCAGATGGAGCCGGCGACGCACAACGACATCTGGGAGAACTTCCTCGCGTTCAACGAGGATCTCGCCGTTGCGGTGCGCGGCCTGGCGATCGGCACCAAGGTCATCCCGGATCCGCAGCAGATGATTGGCAACCTGTTCTACGCCTGCGCCATGTGCCGGATCCACTACTACCGCCAGCCGGATCCGCTCCCGCCGGCGGATCGCCTCGAGCTCCAGGCCGCCTACTGGAAGACCCACTACAACACTCACCTGGGCAAGGGCACGGTCGAGGAGTTCATGGAATCGGCGGAGCTCCTGGCTTGAGCGGCAACCACTCCAGGCGCAAGGGTGCAGACGGCGAGCGAGAGTTCGCCAACATCCTGAAGACCAGCCTCGCGCCGGAGATGGAGGAGTCGACCATCGCGTTCTACGTGGAGCGCGAAGGCATGAAGCAGCAGGGCACGGCCGGACATGCGACCTGGGACATCCTGATCCCGAAGATCGGCATCGAGGTCAAACGAAAGCGCGTCGTCCTGGACGGCGACATCAAGGCCTGGTGGCAGCAGACCGTCGAGCAGTCCGCAGCGACTGGCAAGCTCGGCGTCCTGGCCTACCGGGCTGATCAACAGATCTGGCGCATCATGGTGCCGGGTCACCACATCGATGAGGAGGGGAGGCTGCAGCTTCACTCGTTCCTCGAGCTCACCGAGACGCTGTACCTGCCGGGCTTTTTCCGGTGGTATATCACCTACGTAGCGATGAGCTCGCAACCGAAGGTCGAAAAGGAGGCCGCAAATGGGTAGACGTGTAGTGTCAGAAGGACAGGCATTCCAGGTTCAGTTCGAGACGGCGGGTGGCGGCAGCTACTACGCCATGGTTCATGGGGAGGAGCACGGGCCATACACCAGCCAGGAGGCTGCGCTGCGGTTCGTTCAGAACCGGCTCGAGCAGCAGCTGGGCGGCGGACCGAACGTGTTCGACGAGATCCAGATGGCCGAGGAGAAGGCCATGCGCGAGGCAGATCTGCGCGAGGGTGAAGGCACCCTGGGCAGCGATGCCACCCGGGCGATGCAGGCAGAAGCGGCAGCGGAAGACGAAGCCGAGCTCGCAGGCCTGCGCGAGGACCAGGCGCGGATCCACCGCGATCGCGAGATCAACAAGCTGATGGTTCAGCACGGCGTGAGCCACGAGGAAGCGGCCAGCATCTTCGATGGCGAGCCCAGCGTCCCGGAGGCGCAGCAGCCTCCCGAGCACGTCGACGACGAGACGACGTTTCTCAATGAAGACGGCAGCCCGCGGGACGAATCAAACCCTACGACAGAAGGTCAGCCGCAGTGAGCTGGCTCGGAGACGCCATCAAAGGCGGCGCCGATAGCATCGTCGGTGGTGTCGTCTCCATCTTCGACGACCTGCACACCTCCGCGGAGGAGAAGCAGCAGATGGCGCTGCAGGTGCAGCAGGTGGTCGTCGCCCGGCTGAAGATCATCGAGGAGTCGATCCAGGCCCGCTACAAGATGGTCATGGGCGTCGTCGAGGCTGAGATGAAGTCCGGCGACACCTACACCAAGCGAGCTCGCCCGACGGTGGTCTACTTCGGCCTGGTCGTCATCGCCCTGAACCATGTGATCCTGCCCTGGGCAGCGTACTGGTTCCCGCCGGCCGAGGGTGCAGCCATGCCCAACATCGTGCTGCCCGAGGAGTTCTGGTGGGCCTGGTCGGGCGTCGTCGGCCTCTGGATCGTCGGCCGATCGGCTGAGAAGTCCGGCATCATGAACAAGGCGACGCAGACCATCACCGGATCGAAGGGCCAGGCCTTCGACATGACGTCGCTATGATGACGATCGATCAGGCCCGGGCCTTCCTGGATGAGATCAACGAGATGCGTCTCGAGCAGCTGAAGGAGCAGGAGCTCCTCAACGAAGCTACTCGGGACTTCGAGCTCGCGGTGGTAGAACTGCGGCGAGCTCAGACAGCAATCGCCGAGCGGTCGGAGCGTGTCCGCAAACTCGGTGCAATGGTGGAGGCGAAACACCACCTGTTCAAACAGCAATTGGAGAACGAAAACCGTGGAACTACCGTGGAAGAAGAAAACGTCGAACCCGCTGCGCGAGGAGCAGGTGTCGCTGAGGGTGGCCAACGAGCGCCTGGAGAGGGAGCGAGCGGAGCTCCTGGACAAGGTGCTGAACCTCCAGGAGGAGGCAGCGAAGGCCAAGCTCGAGAGTCAGATGGCGGAGGACGAGATCAAGCACATGGTGCGCCTGAAGGAGGAGCGTCTCGAAGTCGAATTCGAGAAGAAGTCCTTGGCGGCCGACCGAGCTCACCAGGATGAGATAGCCAAGCTCGAGCGCGACTACGCGCAGAAGGTCGAGGCTGATCTCAAGAAGCAACTCGAGCGCATGGGCGACATGTACCAGGCGATCCTCGCCCGGCTGCCCAACATCACCGCCAAGCTCGGCGGCAACATCACCGACTGATGGCCACCTGGGACGACATCGGCGACGTCGAGCGCGAGCTCCGGCGCAAGATGCACCAGATGCAGATTGACCAGGAGCGCCAGATCCAGCAGAGCATGATGCAGCGAGCTCAGGTGGACGCCCTGCAGAGGGCGCAGGGCAACGGCCTGCTCGGTGGTGCGCTCAACGGCCTGGGCAACCTGCTCGGCCAGCAGGGGCAGTTCCAGCAGCCGACGCCCTCGCCCCCGCCCGCGTCGTACGACATCCATCGGACGCCGATGAAGATCAGCAGGGGTGACGTCATCGTGAACCGCGACTCGGAGATCGGTGGAGTCACGATCGACATCCCTCACCTGCCCTGGTGGGGTCGCCGCGGCAGCCTGCGCAACGTGCTGCGCCACGAGCTCGACCAGTACCTGAAGGGTGCGCTGACATGAGCGATCGCAGCGAGGTGCAGTGGGCTCACCTGATGGGCAGACGGGCAGGCCGCATGGCCGGCTTCCTGACCGGGCTCCTGGTCGGGGCTGCCCTGACCTACGGCCTGATGGATCGAGCCGGGATGCTGTGCGCGGCGCCGCCAGCGATATACCAACCGGAGGAATGGCACATTGAGTGAGCAACACCCCGACGACCTGGAAGACCCGTTCGAGTTCTACCTGGCGCTCCAGGAGAACCGGATCGGCCTGGTGCCGATGACGCGCGACATCATGGAGCTCAACCCTGACCTGTGCGCTGAGGTCCAGGCGAGGTTGCTGATATGGGATCTGCAGGCCCGCTTCTACGCCAACCGGATCGACCTGATCGCCTACTCGCCGGACTTCGAGCCGCAGGAGAAGGGCGTCATGATGCCGATCTACGAGGTGATCATCACAGAGAACCGGGTGGACGACACCGGCGACCTGGTCAGCTTCGATTGGCGCTTCGAGCAGAAGGGCACCGAGAAGCCTGCAGAGGTGGAAGGGGCTCCGATATGAGCGGCGCCTCAGGTGCAGTCCTGAGCTCGGACGGTGCGTACCGCTACTACCTCGAGCGGCACTGGAACGACACCGGCAGCGGCACACTCGGCTGGCTGATGCTCAACCCGAGCACGGCCGACGCCAACGAGGACGACCCAACCATCCGCCGGTGCAGGGGCTTTTCCGAAGACCTTGGCTACTCCGGCATGGTGGTGTGCAACCTCATGGCGTTCCGATCGACCGACCCGCGCTGCCTGCCAGAAGACTACGAGAAGGCGGAGGGCCCGCTGCGCGACAACTTCCTGGTGCGCATGGCGTTCGAGGCAGACGACATCGTGCTGGCCTGGGGCGCCAACCGGGAGAAGCGGTACCCGCGGCACCGGGTGAGGGAGACGCTCGAGCTCATGCGCAAGGCCCGATCGGTGAACAGCATGCACATCTTCGGACCCTGGCTGCACTGCCTGGGCACCACCAAGTCTGGCGATCCGAAGCATCCGCTGTACCTGTCCGCCGATACGCAGCTGGAGTCATGGGACAGGCAAAAGTGACAGACGAGGATCTCATCACCAACCTGGGGCTGATCGCGACCTATGCCGCGATGAACAAAAGCTCTCGAGAGGTGGTGTGGGCAGCCCGGCGCCGACTGATCGCGCTTACGGCTCCTCCCCAAGAGAGATCAGAGACAGATCCTCAGGCAGCTTCGCCTCAAAGGCCACAGCCCATTGGTTCCACTCCGTGCGGAGATTGTCCTTGAGATTGCCCGACGGCAGCTGCCTGATCGCCGCCCGGGCCGTGATCGCATTCATCGCCGCGCTGATAGCCAGGTAGCGCTCGATGTTCCTCTCCCCTTCAGTCCTGGCCATGATTCCCTCCATGCCAAGTGTGTGCCCTGAGGTGATGATGCTACGCTCTCGTGATACAGTCCATTCACTCAGCGGTTCAGTAATGGCATCAGGGACTTACGAGTAAAGAATGGCTAGACCGAAGGGATCACTCAACAAACGCTCGCAGGGCGTCCTGTCGCTGCTCGAGAGCGAGTTCGACCTCAACCCGATACGTGAGCTCGCGCTCGCCTGCCGGCGTGAGATCCCGCTCACCACCAGCGATGGCATCCCGGTCGAGGACAGCAACGGCAACCCGGTCACCGTGCCCTTCCTCAAGGGCAGCGAGCTCGTCACTGCGCTCGGCAAGCTGGCCGATAAGACCTACCCGACCCTCAAGGCCCAGGAGATCGAGCACAAGCTCGACGGCCTGCCGACCGTCCTGGTCGACATGCAGGGTGTGGCGATGGACAGCGTCCCGACTGGCAGCATCAAGAAGCTGAAGAAGGATGAGCTCGTCGGGATCGCCGCGCAGCTGGGCGTGGCCAACCCTGCCCGGTTGACGAAGGCGCAGCTGATCAAGACGATCGACGACGTGAGGGCGGACCATGATTAGCGCCTGGTCAGTGTTCATCCCGTGCGAGCACGTCTGGGTTCTGAGTGTTTGGGGCGACCATCAGTGCGCCCGCTGCAGCAAGTGGAAGGCAGACCATGATTGAGTACCTCCAGGAGCATCGGAAGGAAGCGGTGAACGTGCTGATCGGCCTGGCCATCCCGGCCGCGATCGGCCTGGTGCTGTACGCAGCCAACGCCTGGGCCGACAGCAACTACGTCGGCACCAAGAACCTGAGCGTCGCTACGGCCAAGCGCGACCTCAAGGACGTGAACAAACAGCTGGCCGACATTGAGCTCGAGCAACGCCGCACCCAGGTGTGGCTGCGCTTCCTGCCGGCGGAGGACACCGTCTCCAGGCAGATCTACGGCGCCGAGCTCGACATCCTGGTGGACGAGCACCAGAAGCTAACCAGGCAGCGCGAGGAAGCCATGAAGGCCCTCGAGACTGCGGAGCAGAACGAATGACCGATGCAGCTATAGCTCTCATCATCGGAGGCGCCGTGATCGGCTTTGTCTTCGGATACGCAGTGGCGACGTGGAGATGGACCCGTTGACCACATTCGAACGACTGGTGATCAGGCTGCTCCTGATCATCGCCAGGCAGCAGATCGACAACAGCGGACGCATGGACTACACCAAGCTGCAGCACCGCATGGAGGCGCTCAAGGAGATCCAGGAGGAGCTCGAGACCTCGTGACCCTGGCCGACTACTACACCCCGCTCACCCAGGACGAGGTTGAGCTCGCTCATGACCTGGTCTACATGCTCAGTCCTGCCGAGCCTGAGAAGCCGCTGAGGATGGAGGACTGGTCCGTGCTCGAGTACACCACCTTCGCCCGCTGGGCTGTCCGTGTGGGCATCTGGAAGCTGTGAGCATGCGCAGGCTGCTATGTCGCATCGGGTGGCACCGCTGGACCTACACGGTCCCGATGGACGAGGCGACGATGAACAACCCGGCCAGGCGCTACTGCCCGCACTGCCGGCGGGCTGAGGTTCACTACGGACACATGGGCTGGCACCAGGCGTGAGCACCCGCAAGGTCGTCTGGCTCCGCAAGGATCGGCCGATGCCCAGGTGGCTGGCCAACCCGTCTGAGGAGATGCGACAGAAGGTCAGCTGGCGCTACTGGCGCAAGATCTGGGATGCGATCCCGGGCTGGGCCGACTACGAGCGGGTCAAGGCGATCTACATGGAGGCCGATCGGCGCCGGCAGCACGGCGAGCTCGTCCACGTCGACCACATCGTGCCGCTGAAGGGTCGCACCGTCTGCGGCCTGCACTGCGAGGACAACCTGCAGATCATCAGCCACGCCGAGAACTACGGTAAGAGCAACCACACATGGCCGGGCATGCCGCTGGAGCAGCAGTGCTTCGGCTTCGAGCTCGAGCCACACCAGCAGGGCCTCGCCCTGCAGAACCAGGAGACCTGAATGGAAACTTCCGAGAACAGCCCCGACCTCAGCCTCGAGCAGGCACAGGCCACGGTGGCAACGAAGCCGCACCCGAAGATCACCAAGGAGGCGATCCAGGACAAGATCGAGGAGGTCAAGTACGTGCTCGAGGGCACGGCGACGATCTGCCTGATCACCATGGCCAACGGCTTCCAGGCGCACGGCTACTCGAAGCCGGCGGATCCGCGCAACTACGACGCCCAGGTCGGCGAGCGCTACGCCTACGAGGATGCCTTCAAGAAGCTCTGGCCCCTCGAGGCCTACCTGCTGCTCGAGCGGATCGCCAATGGCGAGCTCGACGAGCCTGATGCACCGGCGGAGCCCGAGTTCCCGGCCGGCCTGCATGTCTACGTCAGCCACAAGGTGGTCACCGCCGGCAAGATCAACGCCGCGGCCGAGAGCGACGGTGGCATCGCCCTGAGCGTCGGCCAGTTCGTCTGCACGGTGCAGTGGTCGTACCTGGATCGGGTGCCCAACAAGGAGCTCCAGGCGGCTGTAGGCGGCTACCTGGTGCAGTACGAGGACGGCTACCAGTCCTGGTCACCCGCTGATGTCTTCGAGAGCGGCTACCGGCTGCGTGGTGACGCATGACGGCCAAGGTCAGCACCATCGCCTTCGGCGGGCAGATGACCGCCATGCAGACGCTCCTGAACGCCCAGGAGGCCCATCAGCACCATGACTTCCGCCGGGTGTGCATCGTGGCCGTGGACGTCGACGGTGACATCCACATGGCCGCGAGCTCCGGCAGTGGCCTCGAGCACGTCGGCATGCTGCAGGTGGCAGCCGACAGCATCATCAGCGACATGGCCTTCCGAAGCATGCAGAAGGGTGACCCGGGGCCCGGTTCGAGTTAGGATGATTGCAGGGTGTCGCCCAGGGGCGGACTGCGGAGCGCGTTCCTGCAGGTGCCGGCTTAGCGGCCGGTCACCCTGTCATCATCCATTGGAGGCGTCCCATGTCCGAGCAACCATTCCCGCCAGGCACCGAGGTCATCGTGACCTACATCGACCCGGTGCCTGAGCGCTACGTTCCCTACGTCAACATCGGCCAGATCGTGCCTGCCGGCGAGTGGGTCTTCACCGGCCAGGAGCTCCTGCGCCACCATTCGCCCGACCATGACCTGATCCGCACCCGGGCCGACTGGCTGTTCCAGGAGGTCTGGCGCTGCCCTGAGCGGAAGATCGTCATCATGCTGCCGGTGCGCTGGCTGCGCCCTGTCGAGGATCCAGACGACGACGCGACGATCGAGGACGACGTCGAGGCCATCAAGAAGCTCGCCGACGAGATCCTGGCATGAGCCGCTTCGCAGGGCGTGAGGGCCAGATCCCTCTCGAGGATCTGCAGATCTTCGACTGCATCGAGAACCAGGAGCCGGCAGACACTGAGCGCGCGATCCGTGAGCTCGCCGTCCACATCTCCGAGATCGAGCTCGCGGACAAGCCGCCTATCTGGTGCCAGATCGAGGAGGACATCATCCTGGACCTGCGTCGGATCCGCCTGGTGGAGCCTGCCGATCGGGACGACGGCTGGCAGACGGTCATCGTCATGCAGATCGGCAGCCAGACCCGCGACGTGCTCTGCCGCCTTCCGGCTCGCGAGGTGGTGGCCTGGATCTCGGAGAACGGATGGAAGGTGCGATGAGGCGCGGCAAGCAGCTGGAGGTGACCAGCACCCTCGAGGAGATGCTTCGGAAAGGCTTCCGTGTCGGGCGAATGCGTCCTGGCTGCATCATCTACGCGGAGGCGGTCGGCTGGGATCTGCCTGATGGCGGCCTGACCTCGATCGAGTTCGTGTTCACCTCGTACCCTCGAGATCACTTCCAGACCATCCAGGAGTTCGTCGAGGCGAACGGTGGCAAGCCGAAGCTCGAGGTCGTTTGAGTGGGCGCCTATGGCCACACAAAGAACCGCCATCGCATGCGCTGCAACTCGTGCCGACGACGAGCTCGCAAGCGCGGGGAGGGCGACTGCTCCGGACGGTTCACCCTCAGGCGCCATCCGAAGCACTACATCAACCCGATACGCTGCCCGGCCTGCCGATCCACCGATGTCACCAGCATCGAGGAGATTCGCCGGCGGGAGCTCAAGGCACAAGGACAATGCCGATGCGCCGCGTACCCGTTCCCACATCGACGTGGCGGGCTGAGAATGTGCAGCCACCACCCGAAGGCGAGCGTCGATCCCGACCAGGAGGAGTGGGATGCTTACCAATTCGTTCTCGCGACCCCTCGCTCGGACGTCAGGTGATCCGCTGGATGATCAGGCTCGGCTTCCTGGCGGTCTGCTCGCCGGCATTCCTGCTGATCGGCCTGGTAATCTACAGCTTGATAACAGGAGACCGCTCCTGGTGGAGCCCATGACATGAACAGACGAGACTTCCTCAGAGGCACCGTGAGCGTGATGGCGGTGGCCGCCGTGCTCAAGGGCCGTGTAGCATCGGCGGATGATCAACTTATCGACACGCTTCGGCAGGTTTACACAGCGGGAGGGAGCCCGTCTCACGCCATCTGGTACCTCGCGCCGGACGAGGACTGGCACCACGTCGCCGTCTCTGGAGATCGTGCCTACGTCGACGGCCAGGAGGTCCACGCCTGGGTCACCGACGAGCTCAAAGCGCCCGGGTCGCTCACCAGGAAGGCGGAGTATTCTCTCGTGGTCGAGCCGGTGGAGATCTTCCATGCAGAGTTCGGGCAGCCTGGGCATCGAGCTCGGGGAGTTCGACTTCTGGGCCAGAACCTACGCCGCCGCTTTGCTGCACTGCGAGGTCAACATGCTCCGCCTCGAGCTCAGGCCAAGAGGCGGTGGCCCTCACCTGGTGTTGTCGGCTAGAAACGACGACTGGTACGGAGAAATGGACATCTTCATCACCGGCAGCAGCCTCCTCGGGACGGCCGAGCTCAATGCCAAGAAGCGCGCCGCCATCATCAACCTGATGCGCAGGCACACGAGGGCTGTCCATGGATGAGCTCACCCGCAAGCATGCCGCGGAGCTCAGTGTCCGCGTAGCCAACGACGAGTTCCCGGCCCTGGACGCCGAGATCGAGCGCCTGGGCCTGATGCACGAGGTGATCGGCCAGGTGGCCATCCCAAGGATCTGCGAGGCGCACGGGTGGCCTGAGCCGCCGAACCATTGGACGCCCACCCAGGTCTTCGAGGAGCTCGAGCGAGCTCTCGACCAGGAGGTGACGCCGAACTATGGCTGAGGCTGTCCAGGATCCGACACTCGGCGCGAAGCATGCCGACGTCCACCTCAAGTACATCCCGCAGTCAGAGACGCTCAGGCGCTACCACAAGGGCAAGGCATTCATGCGGGTCATCATCGGCCCGCTCGGATCCGCGAAGACGCAGAGTTCCATGGCGGAGGTCTGGCGCCGGATCCACAACCAGAAGGCCAGGCAGACGGGCGTCGATGAGTCTGGCCGGCCCATCATCGAGCGCATCAGCCGCTGGGGCGTGATCCGAAACACCTACTCCGACCTGCAGAACACGACCATCAAGGACTGGAAGGAGATGTTCGCCGGCATGGAGGATCGCGGCGCCATGCGGTTTTCCGAAGGCTCGAAGGGCTCATCGCCGACCGCATTCTTCAAGTACAAGC
>JAOCNB020069963.1:0-12545 GCA_026546465.2 Palythoa caribaeorum | reverse complement strand
CCCCCCCCCCCCCCCCCCCCGGCCCCCCCCGCCGCCCCCCCCCGGCCCCCCCCCGGAGGCAGGGAAGAGCGATTGAGCACCATTGATCAATTGCTCTCTTGTGTCTAACAGCATCACTGCTTCCCCCTTTTTCTCTGCATTCTGTACCACTTGAACTTGTCGAGGGTTTTTATGAACAGTTGAAATATCCTCCTTTTCAAAACTTAGAGTGGACTACAGGGTGGGCCACAGAGAGACCACTGGGTAGACAATAAGATGTACAACGTAAGGTAGACCCATAGGATGGACCTCAACGGGACCACAGCGTAGAAAAACATGATAAACCACACAGTAGACACCAACAGATACATATTGGGATGGACCACATGCCAACTTTAGGGTAGACTATTTGGAGGACCATTGGGTGAACCATAAAAGAAACTTTAGGCTATACCACAGGATGTTGAGTAAGATATTGGGCTGAGAACAGGATATACCACACGGTGGACGAAAAGGTGGACCAATAGGTAGACCATGGGATAGACCATAGGGAGGACCATTGGGTGGATGGATCATATTGTTGATCACAGTGTAGACCATGTAAGATTAACTTTAGGGTAGAGCATAGGGTTTGGAATAAGTTGTAGGATACACCCCAAGGTAAACCAATTGATGTGCCACTGGATGAACTATTGATTGGGTGGTCCATTAGTTGAACCATATCGGGTGCACCATTGAGTGGAACATTGATTAGACCATATTAACTTAAACCATAGGGTAAATCATTCAGGAACTAATAGCTGGAAGATTGGGTGGACCAGAGGGTTGGTAATAGGTAAAGATCATGGGGAAAACCATGGGGCCTGGTGCAACATGGGGTGCAACATAGGAGAGATCATAAAAGAAACCTCAAGGTAGACTATAGGGTTGATTATAGGTAGACCATGTAGGGCTTATCAAAGGATAGACTATAGGGATGGCCACAAGGAAGAGCATTAGGCCTGGTTTTTAAAAACGTAGCATTTCACATGTGCTGAATCTAATTCAAGAATTATATGCATGTGAAGTTCGACATCTACATCATTTAAATTCATCAGACTTACAGACTGAGCCAGTTGAATATTCGACTCTAGTGCGACATCTGATTTAAATGTCGAGTACCCAAAACGGTGTTAAATGCCAATAACACACACAAAAATATATTGGGAAAGTCAAATAGCTTAAATGTTAGAGCGAATATTTTAAATTGAAAATGATGACATTTTTAAGTTTCACACTAAATTTTATGCCGCAATAACAATAACAGAACAACAGAAAAATATCCACTAGCTAGTTGTCTTTCCTACACCATGAAGCAATTTTTCTCCTCTGGCATAAAACATACTGCCTCTGACACAAAAATAATGACTAGATCTTGGCATGTTTGCGAAAATGAAATGACAATTAGCCTGGGAATGAATCATAAGCCCCTCTCGTGAATTAAATGCGACAGCATTAGATGTGACGTTTAACTCAAATGCTGAATTTAATAATTTGAGTCGACCCAAATTGGAATTAGATTTGGCACATGTGAAATGCGACGTTTAAACGGGCCTTAGAGACAACCTTAGGGCAGGCCATGAGGCAAACCATGGCCTATGCCAAGGTAAAGGCCAGTTAGATATTGTTAAAGCCTGGGAATCTCCAGTTCAAAATATAACTTTGCATACTTACCTAAAAAAACTTGATTTTAAGAGTTTTAAATGATTTTAACAAAAAGAAAAGAGATACTAAGTTAATTACACAACGTTTCGAGGACATCTTGTCCTCATTATCAGGTGAAGAGAAAGTAAAATGATATACAGTATGATGTGATAAATGATATATGATCTATTTTATATCTTATTTCTATCATATATCATTAGATAAAATATCAAGATAAAATCCATACTTGTCTTGCACATCTTTTGCAAATCCAAAGTCTGTAATTTTGACATGACCCTCCTTATCCAACAAAATATTTTCTGGTTTCAAGTCCCTATACACAATATTTCGAGCATGGAGATAATCTATCGCTGACACTATTTCAGCTGCAAAGAATAGTCCTGTTCCATTGTTAAATCTTCCAGCAGTTCTCAGATAGGTGAATAACTCACCACCCGGAGCATATTGTAGTAACATGAACAGGAATGTGTTGTCATGGTAAGTCCACAGCCTACAAAATCAACAGGGAATAATTAAACCAAAGAATTTTTCTTGTAATCTCATAATCAGTCTTCCATTCAAAAATTATTTTTTTTTTAAAAAAACAAAAAATTGATAAATGGGGAAAAAAAATTGTCATCCCTACAAATGATATATTGAAGAGGAAAAATTTAACTCTTGACAACTGTTCATGCAAAAACTATGGTTTAGGGAAATAAGGAGCATTAACTATCAGAGGTGGATATTTCAGAGCTACAATATTTTCTCGTGCATAAGTTGATACCGTGTATAAGTTGATCCCCATTTTTGGGTTCCAAATCAACACTTTAATAAAAGTTTGTTTTTGTATTTTCGCCTGTGTAGAAATTGAGGTCAGTTTTTTAGGCCGATTTTCATTTCTCAAAACCTTGACTTTGACAAGCAAATATGGCAGTTTACTTAGTTTGGCCAAGCCACCATGTGTTTGGATGACATTTTTTTAAAAACAAAATAATGGAAAGAAATTAATATGAAATTGTTGGTGGTTATCTAAGGGAGGAACATGGGCATTTAGGGCTAGAGGGGTGTCTTCCCCCAATGGAATGGGAGTGAAGTTTTTTCAAGGAGCCCTCGAGCAGCATTTCTTGAACAATTGACTTGTCTTTCACAAGCACTAGATAATGCCATTTAAGAGCTATAGTTAACAAGAACTAAAAGTTTTCCAGAGGATCACACCACTGATATTGCACTAAGAACTGCAAGGTGCCTTTGGCACTCATATTATTCCACTAATTTGTTTTATAGTGGTGCCCCTCAAATTTCAGATTTCTAGGTCTGTGTCTGATTGTGAAGAATAAACAGCTGTTGAATACATGGTACATTTTAATGTTTTCAAGTAACTGTTTTTGAAATACAATAATTGATAATGGTTCTCAAAAAATATTTTTCTGAAGGACAAAGGGACCATGTGCCCGCTATAAAAATTCAATCCTTTTTAGGAGCCCTAAGCTTAACACGACAAATGATGTATTGATAAATTCTCCCAACTGAGCTCTGTACTTTCCATGTTAGCAGTTTAGGAGAATTTTGATTTTTAGCTTTTCAAGGGTTGGGTTGGGCTAGAGTGAGGGAGACAGGGGGTTACGTACCTAACCAGTATTTAAGACTGATGCTTGTTAAAACATGGCTAAAATATAGAAATAGAAAAGGGGTCTGTGTGCCCTGTTTAGTTATATAACCACACATGGATTTGTAAGTTCATGAAAGAAATGCTGAAGCAAAGTTGAGCTGCAGGTGAGATTGACTCGCATTTCTTGAGTGACCTTAAAAATTCACAGTACTTTTATAACTGAGCCTAATAAACAGAGCAAATTTTCTAATTATTTCATAAAATAAGTTACAAAACTTAAAAGACATAGGTGAGATGTAGTAACATCGAGGGAAGCAATAAAATCACAGTGTTGTCTTATTGGGAATAAAAACAATGCTGCACAGCCAATCAGACAGTGCGTTATATCTACTTTATTTTATAAAGGCAATTAATTAATGTCAGACAAAGGAAAGAAAATTATTCTGTGGTTTGTTGTTATTTTCCAGTTTATAAATAAGTAGTCAATTGATGACTTTATATTTTAATTTATATTCGGCTTGATGTAGCTTCGGCTAATAATAATATGGAAACCAATGCATACACAAAAAGCATTTTCTCTATGTTTTTAAAAACAAGTTTTGATTTTATAGAAGTAAATTTAGATTAACATTTTTGTTTCACAACTCATAAAAAGGAAGATAATTTAGAAAACATTCGAACAAATATAAATAACGAACACCACAAGGCTGTTCCTATATTTTTGTCATTGTTTCATTCTTCATGCTTGTAACTTTAAGGTAATACACAAATTGAGATTTGTACAAAAGTTATAGAGGATGATAATTCGTTTAATCTTTATGGAATGCACGTTTTGTTACGCGTAACTTACAAAATGGAACATTACGTTTCAGAACAATTTCAGTGTTGTGTTTCACAAACTGCAAAACTTGAGATGCGGATAAATAGTTTTTCGGAACAATCAATTTTTTTACTAGAATATCTATTGATTTAGAGTGCCTAAAGGTCTGCGATCAATTCTTCAAAAGGCTACGTATACATTGTAACAAAACAAAACCCCCACAGTTATTTGCTGTTCATGTCGATGCACAATTTGAAAACGACTACTGTTTTCAAAACGACATATTAAATCACTAAAACCCGTCATGTGTTGCGGTCGATTAATGTTTGCAATTTAAAAAGCTGTTTCTGTCTATTTTATCAAACAATATGCACAAGAAACTGCCAATGTTTAATAATATGCTGACATGGTCACTCAATGGTGACTTTAGATAGACAATAGCGTAATCTCTTGCTATAGCCAGAATCGCTTGGCACCGAGAATAGGATTTGAAAAATGAACAACAGACATTTGAATGGTTTCTCAATCTACTCTTAAACTTTGAGCATCTGCACTTTCCGCTTTCTATAATCTTTACCAATAGCATGAAATAGAGTTTTACTTATTCAAAGGTCGAGCAAACGGCGAACAGAACAAAAAACAGACATTAGACCAGCATTAAATTATTCTTAACCGAGCCCCAGAGAGATCGCTAAGTAAATTCAGGAGGTGATAAGGTGCTTGATCTTTAGTAGATTTACACAGAAGCGCTTTGTATAAATATCTGCTATTGACTCTTGTGTGTACGGAACTGGAATTAGCTACAGAACAGAGTTCGTACCAAAGACACGCTTCGGTTTTTAATTGATTAATTTCACAAGCGAGGATTACACAAAGTAACAGAATAAATAGAACAGTATTAGCAAAGCCCAATCTTATTTACCAATGAAGCGAGCGTGCTTGCACACTGCTTTATATATAATTCATGTACTTACAAATTCACTACGAATGGATGATCAATCCTTGCCAGGATATTTTTCTCATTCTGTACGTGTTCAACTTGTTTAAGTCGTATCACTTCACTGATGTTCATGATTTTCAGGGCATGATATTCTCCGGTTCGCTTATCTTTACACAAGAGAACCCGACCAAAAGTTCCTGTTCCTGCAGAAATTAACGTACACTTTATGAATGGAGGAATTTACATAAAGCGTATAATAAGGCTAATAAATAGCCAAGCTTGAGAAAATCTAACGGTGATATAAATATACCTTCACTCTCCAGCTATACAGACATAAAAGGAAGCATAATGAATCTTTATCTACCTAGTGTTGTTGACAGCTCAAAATCGTTGAGACTCGTCTTGCGATCTTTCTTCTTTGAACTGCCAGCACTTGCCATATCTGAGCGTGCAGTCAACAGTCCACTGCGAACTGTTGTGGACGCAGATCAGAAAACCACAGGCTGTTGGCGTTATTATTAAATTGTTATGTTCATAAAACACGAGCCCTTCCTATACTGTGACACGAAGAGCCTTCTTTATTTGCACCGAAGAAAAGCAGACATTTTGAAGCATGATGAGTGCTGATGTATATAATTGTCTTAATCTGGGGCCCAATTGGTCAGTCTTGATCAGGCCTTGAACTCGAAGCGTCGTTCAATCCCAGAGGAGTAGAGCGTGTTCAGCGACCGTACGTACGCGCTGGGCCGACACAAATAAATAAGTCAGCAAATATCAAATCAAGGATATTGTTTTGTTCACAAAATCTCATGTGTTTATTGTTCTCATATGACACCCACAATTGGTGAGGTCACTCGTGACAAACAATCTTTCATTTAGATAGTTCATTTTTTGAATAACGGCTAAACGCATAGTTAGAATTAGAGAACGGTCTGTGCCACTGCCATTAATACTTAATTCAGTTTCGTTTCTTTTAAATAAAAAATGGATCGCAGTGTTTGTTTTATTGATAGACACTCGTCGTGGTAAGCCACTGTGGTTGATGGACCACATCATTGTTACTATTTTGGGAAGCCTTGTTTTTCCGCCTTCTCCAAATATGCTTCAATTAAAAAAGAATACAATAAATTTATTAAATCGGAGCTTAGGAACGTAGCATTTCACTCGATCCGATGATCTTAAGTGCAAATCGCCTGTACCCCGTGCGGAAGTCTACCACGGAGAATAAATATTCTGCAATTTGAGAAAGTTTGCTAATGCAGTAATGGAGTTCCTGTTTTTTTAAATAGCTTTGTAATTAGCGTTTTCCTTTCAAGAGCTTCGAGAGCCAATCACAACACGCCATTCTTGGTTATTTTGTAACTATTTTGAGCAACTTCTGCCAAATATAAAGAATCAATGGAATGCGGCAAAATTTGGAGAACCGATTTTTTCACTTAATTTGAAATAGTTTAAAATAGAAATAAAAAAGATTACGTATTCAGGTTATATAATTAAATTGTTATTTCAAAACAAGGGTTAAATAAATTGAAAGTGTCAAATTATTTATAAAAACCAATTTTTGGCAGCTATTTGCTTTGAAAGATTCTTTAAATTGGCGGTAAGTTGTTGGAAAGGGTTTAAAAACCTCCAAAAGCCAAAATGATTATGATTCAGGGTTTTATTTGATTCGATGAAAATAAACTCAGATCTTTCTCTGCTGTTCGGGCCGTTTCACCTGTTAAAGCAAATTCATAATTAACCCCAGGGAGATGCTATTTTGGTTTCGCAGACAACCTTAAAATATATATGGAGTCAAATATTTGAAGTTGGAAACGGAGTCGAGAAACGGAGATGAAAAAACCGCAAAAATAATATTTGTAATTTAACGAAAACGCTGGTTATTGTTAATAAACTATCCGACCTTGCACTAATTTGGAAATTGAAAATACCCGGGAAAGTACAACTCATTTAATACTGACGGGGAAAATATACACCGCGTGACTAAAATTAAACTCGTAACCTCCGGCAAATTAGTACGAAAAATATTTGCTTTTAAGCTGAACGTTTAGTTTAAAAAAGTTGGATCGAAATCAAGCCGCATGAAAACTTGAAAATCACAAAAACTTCCTTTAATTATTGGGACACATCTTAGTAGAGCATGGATTTATTTTGTGTGCCGGCAACCGCTACATACTGTATATATATATTCAGATGTAAATGTGTTTCTTAACGAACATTTTCCGACTAATCCTTAAATTTTCAATAAAAAGAATGAAAGCTTAATTTACATGATTCGGCTGTGCTTACCACCTGGCGGTTAGTGGCGTTTCCGCGCCAGGGCAAAGATTAATATAAAAAACATTTATAATGAGCTAGCCACATCCTGGTTTGGCCAGCCGAAATATGTTATTTTAAAAATATTTGTCGCGTCGAATTCTTTGTTTAAGCTTAAGTAGTTAAAGTTATCTGCTTTCATTATTAACTACATCTCAAAGATTTAATGTGCAAAAGGTGAAAGCCACCGACCGCGTGAATGAAAATTTTGTTGGCGTACGTCATCACCACCGCCACCACCACTATCATCATCATCATCATCATTATCATCATCATCATCATCATCATCATCATCACCATCATCATCATCATCATCACCACCATCATCATCATCATCATCATCATTATCATTACTATCTTTGTTTACATTATTTGCTTCATCTGCATATTATGCGCTTAACTTCTCTTTAAAATAAGATGCAAATTGAGAAGTTTTGAGTGTTAAAAGAGCTTTCCAAAATAAACCTTTTCTGAAAAATATGAAACCGATAACCGATATGGTCTGTTCGATCCCATGATAGATTTTAAGATATTGGAAATTTTACAAAAAAAATTATAATATCATTAGGGGTTTTGTCAACCACTCGATTTGTGTTTTTTCGGACACCGATATTTCTGTGAAACCGCATGTATCTAGTACAACCTAATATTGGTTGCTATTCTCACCTTCTTTGCCTTCTCAAATTCTGAACTCAAGAATTTTTTATTTTTGTTCCTTCTTCATATAAATTGTATGCTAATGAAACAAACTGTAAACAATGACATCAGTAAAGATTTGCCTATTATCACGAGTGCATAGCGTATTCTCACTTGCGTAACTTTCTTTGAATCCAGTTCCACTACTCGAATCACGTGGTTATTCGTGTCTGCAACATACAACTGCTGACCATCAGAACTGATGCACAGCCCGCCAGGCTCATTAAAATGAACCTCTTGTTCGGACGCTGAACCTGGTTTTCCCGTACCAAGAAAAGTTGTACACGTTTTCTTGGTTGTGTCAATAAGTTTGATCTGAAAAACAAAATCGATTTCATGGCAAACGATACCAGACCCGCAATGGGGAGGGGATCAGGGGAGAGGTGCAAACCGATACATTATATCATTTCAGGGGGAAGATGAGGGATAGCATTTCAGGGAGAAGATGAGGGATAACATTTCGCAGCCAGCACCAGCGCCAGCAATGACACCTCCTAAAGGGAGGGGCCCCGTCCTACTGGAATGCAGTTGAGGAGAAGGGGCCGAAACTGGCTGGTGTGGTTCCTCCTGATGATGTCGCTGGTGCTGGATCCAACAGAGGAGTTGCTGGCTGCGATGCACCATAAAATCTGGGTGTTTCTCTTCTCCCGAGGATCTTTTTACCGACATTTTTAGAGATAAAGAAGATTGCGGCCGGGGGATCACTACTGTAACCAACAAGGAAACTCAACAAGGAATGAAGCAAGAATACCACAAAACACAAAGGTCAACTACATGGAGTAGACGAGTTTGGGATGACTGGGTTATAGAGCGAAACTCGTTACCAATAAATGACAGCTATACTTTCGTTGTAGCTCCAAACAGTGGAATTTTGAAAACACTGTGCAATTTCGAACTATCGTTTTGGCTGAGCAAGTTTGTATATGAAATAAGAAAGAAGGATAAGAATGAATACCCTTCAAATTCACTCTATTTTATGTGTACAGGTTTTGTAGCGTCGCATTTAATATTCAAAAAAAAACATTTGTAAATTTGTTCTTCATGACAAGCTAATTTAAATACGCGCAGATTATGTATTGATATGCAAGGGATAAGCCACTTATCCCCTCGCATTTTTATCAGCTGTTTATTAGCCCCGCCCTTCCCTTAAAAACAATCAAAGCTGCAACACAAATTTGATTTGGGGGTTATGTAATATAACCCCCACAAAAAGAACAAAGGAATCGGAGAAAAGATAAAGAAAAGTCGCCTTCACTTTAACCTGTACCATAATAGGAAAGAATGCTCCATTCCTCGAATCCTAGATTCCCTTGCTTTATTACAGAGGTATATTATGAAATTATTTTACACATAAATAAAAATATAAACTCTTATGGTATTGCTGCCGAATGTTAATAATCTGGAACAGTAGCACAAAAACGATGCAAGAGTAGTACATTGTGATCGGTCCGTTGCGGGATGTTGTAAGCTGGAAATCTTGGGAGGAAGCTAAGGTAGTGGCACGTGATAGGACACGATTGTGAAAAAGTATCAAGGCCTTATGCACAACTGAGTGCAAAGAGGTTAGGTAAGCTAAGGAAAGGGTAAGTTATGAGTGGTAAAACACAGAGGACGACCATAAAAACGAAAGATACTCAACTCCTACTTTTCATTTCCCACCTCTATGACCCAGAATCGAATCCTGGGATTTGCAAACAGGCTAAGATTTGGTTACAGTGGAGGGGTTTGCGCAATGGTAAGATCTCTACTTCCCATTCCTGAGGTCCCTGGGTTCGATCCCTGGCCTGGTCAAGGGTTGAACATTTGGGTAATTCTCTTTCCCGCTATGGTTCGCTCAGCTTTCCATCCTTCCGGTGTCGGTAAAATGAGTACCTGCATACATGGACTGCTAAGAAGCAGTTGCCAGTGGCGCATATAATTGTATGCTTCTAGTCGCTGGGGGTAATTGATCATTGTAAAGCGCCTTTGACCATATATATGGAAAAGGCGCTATATAAATGCATTACTTTACTTTACTTAAATTTACTTTAACATTAAGGGACTGTCATTTTAACTCCTCTTTCTCTAGCTCTTGTATAACTGTTTTAAATTTTGTTTGGTTTGCAAACCATTCTATAATAAAAAAGTGACAACATATTTGAAAAAAAAATTCAAAAAGAAGTGAAGCTTGATTTGTTTTGAATTTATAAACAAGTAGTTCGTAGTTTTTTCTAGTAACAAAAAAACAAAAAAATTACCATAAAAGATCTTCATCTCGTACTTTGTTGCCCTTTTGGTCTCTCTGGAATGGAATTATCCAGAAATTATCTAAAATCTTCTTTGAAATTTCAACAAAACGCGAAGCAGCCACCATTTTTTGGTAGGTTTTCAAAACCAGCGAATTTCGCTAATGAGGACTATTGCTAATAGTCCCCTAGCAGCGCAGCCAATCAAAATGCAGGATTTGCATTAGTTCCCTAGTTGGCTGATATTAATAAACATTTGCCTCTGGTTAGGAAGTATGGCCAACCACTTCCTTTGCAATTTGATGTAAAATAAAATGTTTATTTATTTACTCAAATCTTTTCGAAATCCCTAATTATGAAACGTTTTTGTACAGTTTGAAGATTATGAAATTCCTTAGCTTTCTCACCTTGTCGTAGCAACAGGTAGATGGCACTCAGTCATAAGATAGTAGCAAACTCTACACAGGGAAGTGATAACAGATTCGCCAAATGCACCAGGCCTGAAACCGGAAACAGTCCAAGTAAATAAGGAAAGAACCATTCCCTTAGCCTGTGCAGCAAGCGTTTAACGAAATTTTGGACGCACGGGAAATGGGTGAGCAAAAAAGAAGTTTCCTTCCTTCCCCTTCCCCTCCCC
This sequence comes from Palythoa caribaeorum, assembly GCA_026546465.2. Lineage (NCBI taxonomy): Eukaryota > Metazoa > Cnidaria > Anthozoa > Zoantharia > Sphenopidae > Palythoa > Palythoa caribaeorum. The sequence continues at coordinate 1,640 of JAOCNB020069963.1, read as the reverse complement.
CATCACTCATTTCCCGCGCGTTGGACGTCGTAAGCTGAAGTTGAAAGCTGAGAGAAAATGTCAGACAGCTTCTCAGTATATTGTTCAATATGAAACACTGAAAAAATTATCCAATGAAATGATAGTCAAGTAAAAAATCCAGAGAAGTTGTAAGCAGATTTTGGAAGGGAAAGTCAAAAACTTTTAAGGACTATTTCCAAGTAATTCAAGCACTAAGGAATATCAAAGATTATATTTTAGTACTTGATAATATTGAAAACTAAAGCATAATAGATTACTATTCCCAGGTTCCAGATAATACGAACTCTAACGACTGAAAGTGACTAGCTATTATTGCGGAAAACAAAATGTAACTTCTATAATTAATTTTCGAGATTTAAGCTTGCCATCTTACAGATTACGTTTACCAGCAAAGTTGATGAAACATTTTCAAGCACTATCTCGTGAATTTAAACACTATCAAAACCTTTCAAGGACACGTGCTATCCCTGTTTGAGAACATCCTGAGCGAGCAATTATGTGATTCACAAGTCCAGAGCTTAACGCAGGTTTCTGTAGCGTTTAGTGGAGGGCAGCTTTTGATTGCCACTGCACAGGACTCTAATAAGCTGTAGTTTAGCTTACATGTGGCGTGGTTGGCACAGTGGTAAGATCCCTGCCTTCCAACCACAAGGTCCCAGGTTCAACCCCCGGCTCAACCAAGTGTTGAACATTTATGTGACCTTCTTTTCCGACAAAGTTGACTCTGCTTTCCATCCTCCCGAGGTCGGTAAAATGAGTACCAGCTTCTGCTGGGGGTTAACCTGCAACGGATCCACTAGTTTCAAGAGCGAGTGTTATTCTTACACAACACAAAGGTCTTGTTGGAATTTGAACCCATGACGCTGGGGTTCGAGGGTCATTAGATTCACTTTGAATCTCCACTTTAACCGAGCAAATCTAAGAATCGCTACTACTTACTGCTCCGTTGTTTTACCAACTGTTGCAGCAACTAATGTCTCAAGTCCTTTTACGTGCTTCCTGGAGTTCAACACTGACAAACAGTCGTCTCTCAGTTCAGACAAACGGCTATCCTGTGACAGCAACAGAAATTTTTCAAAAGCCAAGATTAAAGGCCCTTTCCGACCAGAGAAACCTGTTTACTTACACTATGTTTAATAAAACTGGGTTTACGTAAATAGAGAATAACAACAACAGTAGCCGCGCGGAGATATGGAATTTATTTTTGTGTGTTCAAATGGGTATCTCACGAGTGAGGTGCGATGTTTAATTTGAATGCAAGAAAATAAATTCCATATTTCCAATCGACTATGTATTATTCTGTTTATTTTATAAACATTTACCATGAAGAGAAAGCATTGCATAATTTATCCCATGCCGACGTATACGGAAAATCTTCGGAATTCATGAGAACTATCCGACAGTTTCCGGAAATCTACAGAAAGCTCCGGAAATTTTTTTAAAAAACCGTTTCTTATGCATTTATGGTTTTTGAAAATCTTCGAAATTTTCGGAAATCTTCGGAAGTGTTCGGAAAATCTTCGGAAAGTTTCGGAAAATTTCGGAAGTACTTTAAAATTGTTTTTAAGTAATTTTGCGTGTTTTGAAAATTTTCGGAAAATCAAGGTCACTGATTGGCT
>JAOCNB020069899.1:0-12548 GCA_026546465.2 Palythoa caribaeorum | reverse complement strand
ATAAAACATAAAAAGATTCACTGTAAAGACTGCTCAACAAACAATGAAGGTAGTTCGCCTCTAAATTCAGCAATACATGTTTCGCAAGACGTTTCATTTTCCAATGCCTTGACCTTGTTTTATTTTGTTGTTTTTTTTCAATAAAAACCGCTCACGAGAAATAAGAACAAATTAAGAACAAATTGAGGCTGAAATCGCCAAAAAATTAAGAACAAATTAATGAGCCTCGGTAGAATTTACTGTATTGCGATCGGCTCACACCGTTTTTCCTATTGTTACATTAAATTATCTTGCAATGCAGAATTTTTCTGCCTGTACTCGAAACACACACACACACGTGCGCTGTAAATGCTCAATACTCTGCTGCCTCATTGAAAACTATTAACCTCGCATATTCACTCGGTCGACTCGTTAGCCATAAGTAATCAGGCGAAGATAAAATTTAGGAAAGTAATACTGGAAGTTTTTAACAGAAGTGAAGTGCAGCTGCGAGCCGAATTCAATGCGCCAAATTATAAGCCATTGGGATAAAACTAAGAGGTAAAAGGACCTCCATTTCGTGAGATACTTTGCAGTCCTTGTGCTTGACTTTCTTTAGTCCACTTGTTTACAAGTTTCTATACTCTAAATAGTAGAAGTTTGCGACTTGGTTTAGAACTTGGAAAGAAAGCGCTTTCAAGTTGAATAACTAAAAAAAGGCCGGAGTCACTGACGGGAATAAACCCACGCATGTCGGACTCTCCGACTTTCCAGTCACAAGCGCTAGCTCCGTAGCTACTCAATGAACTTTTAAGTTGAAGTATATGTTAACAGGGACTAATTAAGATGGGGAGCTGAGTCATAGGTTATGTTTTTGAAAATTGTCAATTCCCGCTGGACACACGTCTCTCAACTGCTGGCTCGATATTTTAGATAGCCATGCATACTGAGTTGCAAGATGTATACCCAGCGGGAAAAAAAATTGACCCGTACCCGTGACTCGAGCGGCTCCCCTGCACGTGAGTCTCTGCAATTCAGTGGGTAAAGCAACTGACCGGTAATCAGACTATAATCAGAGGTTATGGGCTTGATTCCCATTAGCGATATTTGTGATTCAGGATTGATTCCCCGTGGGGAGCGCTTTCTTTCCAAGTTTCTACAAGTTTGTTGTGACTTATGATTGATTGATAATTCTGAGAACCGTTTAAGACTCTCAGTATTTCATCCGCTAAGCACTCTCTGACTCGGTCCTTAATGTAGGTGAGCAATATCGCAAAAATAAGATAGTTTCAAAAGTTTTTTTTTACTTAATTCATTCGAGCCTACTAGTTCTGGGCCCAGTGCTTCAAATTCCCGATAACTTAACCCTGCAATAATTAAGACAAAATTCAAAAATCACTGAATTTTTTCATAAGTAAAGCTTTGCGTTGCTTAAAAGTGCTGTCCAAGTTTATCAATAAACTACATGTCAAACCAAAAAATTCCAACCTAAAGCAAGCTATAAAATATAGGAAACAGGAACATAGATTAACAACCTCAATAAAATTAGAATGTATGAAAAGATTGATGTTTACGTGTGGAAACTAAAAAAATTCACAGTTTGGAAATGAAGGATTACCGATTAAACAACTATTGAATTCAGGACAATTCTAATTCTGTTTTAGTACTTATCCTTGTGTCGCCTACCGCCTTATAACCACGGCTTTCGTACCCTAAAAAAGTTCACTTTTTTCTTGGTTTCAGTTGCTTGTCCCGATATTTTTATTCTTAAATAACTAGAGGACTATCGAGTGTTTCTGCAAGGCTTGGATGAGACGAAATGCCGATCAGTAATTTTTCTTTTCTGTATTCCCTAGATAAGATATCAATGACCAGACACCACGAGTCATTCCCGGATATAACCAATATTGGTTAGAAAATGACTCGGTATCTGGCTATTGAAAAATTGCTGAAAATTACGGGCCGCCTTAAAAAATTTAAGTGACGAAAACAATCCGGACAACAACCAGGGGAGTCTATTCTCAGCGGTGTCAAAAAAAAAGCAATTTTTTAAATCACAAACAAACTGCTCCAAGCTGCTGAGATGCAATATCTTGCGGCAATAAACATAACACAAAAATTAATTTTATGTAAACAACGTTTGTCGGGAAAAAAAAATCATTCATACAAACACGATCTAAATTTTGGTCAGGAAGTCAGCTGGCTTCCCGGTCGGTCGTAAAGCATCTTGCGGGGTTATAGTCTAGTCAAATGTCGCCGAAACCCTTTAATGGTACTGTATAGCTCAAGTACGTTTTCACGGTACTGAAAAGTTTATGGTTAACACTGTATCTTGTGATGTGTACCAAAGTAAAATAGACGGTGCTTAAATAATTGTATTTATTGGGCCTTTATTGTCTATTGGCATCAACAATAAAAAACAAAATCAAATTTAGTACAAGACAGACACGTCTTATAAGAGGTACCAACAGCATACAATATTTTGCCTATCTTGACTTTCTGTTATGTCGGTGTCAGTGCCTCACCGCCTTTATATTTAGGATAAAGGAGAAAAATAGAGTCTGTTTTGATGAATGCCGAAGCAAATGTTTCTGAAATATTGTTTTGTACAGAACGAAATACGTTCTATATATAAAATAAAGTTTGTATAACATTCTAGTTATGAATGAAAACAAAATCTTTGTTTCTTAAATTGATTTAGTTAAATTTTTTACACTCTGACAGTCGCTATTTTTGTAACAAGCGTTTTGTTGTCAAAAACTTATACTTTTTTCTGAATACGGATTTTTCTTCACAAATCAACAAATTATTCAAATAAAATTTTCTGCAGTAATGGCGAAAGTTTACCGAACGTAATCTTTATTTATTTCTGTAGAGAACACACTTCCTCCGACACATTTCTCCCACTTTCTACACTGGTGCGAAAATTATGACTATTCTACATTCAAAATGTGCTTTTATAAGTTATCGTTTTATAAAATCCAAAGCTATCACAATTATACGCACATTGATTTATCCGGCAATATTCAGAACGAAAGTGACTACTCATAAAAAAACTGCAAATTCTAGACACAGTTGAATGTTTTTCTTTAATAACGAATCTACTGTAACAACAGGCTATAATATATGCGGTAATGCACAAGTAAAACTATTTGTCTGCTATTCACAGTGTTTAATTTCTGCTGCAAAATTTCACATTTTTGCGCGGAATAACGCGCTACACCATGAAGACTCACTCTTTCTCTCAGAATTATAATATGATTTATAATGAAGATATGTATCAAAAAGTACAAAACGAAAGGTACTGATTCTCTATGAATGCATGCATGTGTCAGAGGGTATCGCTTAACGCAACAAAACGCACAATAAAACAAGAACAAATCAATTTGGTGGAATAATTTCGACAATTGGTCAACAACAAAACGGGAAAGCAGCATGGGTTTGGGGGCCAAACCGAGATGTTGCGACTCGTTTATACTTTTGACAGTAACCGTATACACAACCACACACTGGTCTATTGAAATTTCCCTTAAACATTTAGAAAATAAACGGTTGAATAGAAAGTCTACATTCACTGATATATACTAAGACTGCAAAAAACTTGATGTATACCGCTTGCAATATAACGTTTCCGAATGTGGTTCGTGTGTGCTGCAAACATTTTTTAATTTTGAAAAGAATTTCGCTTGATGGCTGCAGGTTGTTCCATTGTGTTGTACCACCACGAGTGCCGAAAGGCGAAAACCAATTTTGAAACGTGTACAAATGTTGTGTATTTTTTAATGTCAGTCCGCTTGCCTTTGAAATCCTTCTGAAACACTATACATTTACAGCGCCAATAGTTTCAACCACAATGGTCCCGCTCATAGTTAAACGGAACGGCAAAACCACAAAGCACTTTAAAATTCTTAAACCAATAATCAAGACGTCCTCACTGCCGAGAGGAAATTAATGGCAAAAAATGTAGATGAGGTAGAAAAGTGCATAGAAATTATAATTATTCGTCTAACTTTCAGAATTTGTTTAAAAAAGTTGTAAAAAATAATCAAGGCCTAGGTCACCTTCTCAATTTTTCGCTTTTACTTAAGAAAAGGCGTTACATTGAGTTTTGCGATTCATCCCGCTTGGCTTTGAAGCTCGCTCAACTAATAAAAAAACAAATCTGTCATTGAAGTAAAATTTTAGTGTTTAAACACATGACATTAAACGATTTATTGCTTTTCATAACTGCGTTTATTTCTATCTTGAAATCAGGTAATTGTCTCCACTCTTCACGCTGAAATGATAATGAAGACAAAGTCTTTATGGCAATTCATTCTTTTTAATATATTTTCAAACTTCTGCGGAAAATAGAATAATAAGCCCTACGGGTTCAGCGAAAGTTGAAATGTTCTTTGAAATTTGTACAAAAGTTAACCAAAAGGCAAAACAATCGCGGACCTTAAAAAAGTTAGTAATCAAGACACCGCCGAAGGATTTTTTCGTTTGTTTTTTTGCAACCCGAACAATATTGCTTGGAGCCGTAGTATTTTACTCCTTTGAAAGTTTAGCTATGAGTCAAGGAAACGATTGATACGCCCACAGTTAGCTTTATTACTTTTCTGATTGGTACCGAAAAAAGTATATGGGTAAATTGTGCCATTTATATATTGCAAGTCCACTGTTTATCGATATGCAGTCTAATTGCAAGGCACGCGAGAAGAGAACTTATTAGTTGAAATATGAAGGTCATACCTTTTTGGAATCTCCCTCCGTGAAACCTTCGTCACCAAGAACCAACGGATACTATTCAGCCGAAACTCAAATCCGGTAACAAGTTGTATGTACAATATTCCAATTATTACTGTGTTCAAACCCAAACTACTGTTTTGTTGTGAACTTAAACCATACACGCGACTTGGCGCGTGGCTATACCTCACCCATTCAAAAGCAGTACACTTATAACAAAATCCACTTTCTAGGCTGTACAACAAGGGAGTGCTCTGATAGGGCCTCCGCTCACAATATCTAATTTAATTGCAGCATTGTGTGGCAATGTATTATACTTGTAAATCGGGGCAGGTGATTTCCGTCAACCGGGCAAAACGTTTCTTCTTGCACGTTAATTGACATCTGTAATTATTTCCAACCAAATTAAATTAAAGTATCTATTTGTTTAGTGCCTCAGTGACAATTTGGCATCGCTTTTCTTTGAATGGCTGTAAGGTGGGATCGTCTGCAAATAGAAATATATATATATATTTCCTCCGTACTAACTTCTAGAATTTTCATCCCTTCATTGAAAGCTGTGACAGACGCTAGTTGCAGTAATTCAGAGCGCTGAACGCATTTATGTCCAAAGTCGTAATTGAAAATCACCACGTGATAAAGTATATTATTTGCTTTGCTCTTGAAGGGACCGTTAGTTTGTAGCAATAGAAATACAGATTGGCACAATATAGCACAAATTAGCTTTATGTATAGTTCCTCAAAAAGCCCGCAAGAGACACAAAATGTGCTTTTTCTCTACAAGGGGGTAGGGCCAACTTTACTATCACGACTTTAATATTTGCATCGACAGCTAGCTCAGTGGTTATCTCTCTTCGTAGAACAGGTTTTATTATTGTGAGTCACTTTTTTCACGACGGGTATTCTATTCATAACCAACTGGCATATATTTGCAGAACTTCAGGTTGTTATTCATTCGTTAATTTACGCCAGTGCTGACAATACTGGTATATACATCCTTGTTTGATGAGGCCAATAGATATACAAAGTAAGTCTTTCAACTGTTCCAGATCTGATTAATTGCTATTGTTTTAGTTTTGATTCAAAATAACTTTTTTAACTTTCAGTAAAGTTGTCAAACTTTTGATAGTAAAATCCGAAAAAGATCGAGTTCTGCTTGCCAAAGTTCATCGACAAATTAAATATTGCCAAATAACCTGTAAATTCGACACAAAAGCAAGATTTGGAATTGAAAAGACGAATGGCCATTTTTTTCTTTATTTACGGCTTCTCTGGAATAAAGAATGAATGAAGTATGAAAAGAAAACCTTAAATAACTAAGCTACGTTTTGTAGACGTGATGCGATCAATATGCAAGGCTCTCGAGATTAAACTGCCGACCGCGTTTAAAGTACAAATCAGAAGCGAATTAACATTGCATGCTGGGAAGTTTTAGAAAACAACTTGAAATAGAAAATATCTGGTAGATCACGAAAAGAAAGAAAAAGCTTATACCTTTCCGTGTCGTATAAAGGTAAATAATTTGCGGTAATTAAATGAAGTAATAACTTTTTTAAATTTAGAATTACTAAGCGTAAAACTGCAAACTCTGGCCTATACATGTATGTATACCTATATAAACTGCATGAAAGTAAATTTGTTAAAAGTATTAATTTTACATAGCTTATTCAGACAACTGAAGCCTAAAAGAGTGTGCCAATTCAATATTACGATCAGATTTAAAACAAAGTTCCTCTGGCCACTCTTAATTAAAATTTAGCTTACCAGGCCGTGCAGAAATGGCATCTTTTAGCGAGCTGAATAATCCGAGTCACCGCCGAAACATGGTAAATAATTTATTTTTTTTGAGCACAGAAGAAATAACCTTTTTGATTTTAACGGCAGTTCTAATATATAAAAAAGGAAACTCGGCCTGATCTCATTTTAAGTTCCTAGCTTTGACTGACTGTAACTAAAGGCAAAATATAACCCAAAGATTTTGACGAATTCAATAAGTTGCATCCATAAGGAGCCCTTATGGATGTCTGGTAGTCTCAAGTCTATAGTCAAAATACCAGTTGATGTGTTCGGTTGATGCATAGACCAAAAACGTTTCGATTTTCCATGAACTTCTATAGGTCAAGGGTGATCATGCAAGTATCAATCTCTGCCAACTGCGAACGGGAACATATGTAACGCAACGTAACTATAAAACAACACGGAACGAAAATTCATGGCATCTCAACAACATTTAGTGGACAAAGGACTTTTATATGTAGAACGAAGACGTCAACTCAATTGTGCAAAAAAAATTGGAAAAAAAAATAATTTAGTTTCTAAAATCCCAATTCACAAAGTTGTTGCTTTTAGTAGGTCTTAATCGGAACGCACGAAGTTCCGTGCACACAAAGACACAGCAGCACGGAGGCTTTGCAGCAGAGATAAATCACAGGACAAACCAAACTTGTACGTGCTCGTGGTAAAAGAAACTTCTACAAACAAAAGAAGATTTATCATTTGTGTTGCGGACCATTAAACAATACTCGTGACACATGTCATGCTTTTTAGTTTTACACAGAGAGAACTCAAATTGCCTTGAAATTGCAGCCAAATACTGAATAGCAAAACTACGAAATTTTTCCAACTTTGGATTAATTTCAAAAAAATTTAAAAAAAAAACAGAAATGATAGAGATTAATGGGAGAACATTGTATAAATTTTGTTGTAACTTCAACGATTTCGCACAGAATTTAGTGATACCGGTTTTCAATCCGTTCCACCTGTATAATCTATAGAAATTCATATTCAAATAAAACAGTCTAACATTGATTTAAACAAAGATTGTTGGTCTTCTGATAATAGATGAAAATTAACAGATACTCCCAAATTTCTTAGAATTACTTTTCCTGGAGTCGCACACACGCGTAGGGCAATATCATAAGGCTTTTGACATACAAAACTATATAGGTACTAAGAGTTAATATTTGTAGGCTTTTATTATGACTAATCACTTTTTAAGTTTGTTTAAGCCAGAGCATATAAGCCTTTGCCGTTCAGGTCCGTTTAGATATTGATCCCCATTATATCAGTGATACGTTTGTTTGAGGCCTTTCTGGTGCAAGTCCATTATATTGTACATTTGTGTTGCATGTTTCCTTCATTTTATACTTTCTACTGGCGGTATTTGAAAATTAATACTATAATGCTTCTTTTTTAACCCTGCCAAAATAAAGCAATAGATGGTTTCACACAATCCCCATGCAGACGCGCCAAAGACAAAAGACGGAGCGGCCATGATGTTGGCATTCTAAATAAAAGAAATCATCAAAATTCTATTGTTCAGTGACAGTGTCCACCAACATGAATATTGTAAGAAATCCCGTAAACAACTTTCTGTTACGCTGGATCCAGGCAAAGGACCAACATGGCCGCTATGACGTCGGGTGAAAACTGTGATCTATACTGAGAGTTACCATGCACGTTTTGGAAATTTGTCAGATTTTACAAAAACAAGGCATAATCGTCATAGTTCCTTTTTTCCAACTGTTTCGGTGAGCTCTAACTTCCGATAACCAATCATGATCAGATTGAATTTGATACCGCGTCCACGGCTCTTGAAAAAAAAACTAAATATGTGTTAAACTTTGGACGGGTAATGGAAAATTGTTTCAAGTTTAATAAAAGCCGGGTGCACAACCGTTTTGTAGAGATAGGAAGTTCTGTACTAAACAAATTAAGGATGATACTCTCGGGACCAATATCGCCACGATGGATGGCAACATTAATTAATTAGGCGACATAGGAAATTTTTGCAAAAAAAACATCAAAAAAGTATCGGGCGTCGATCTATAGGCAATATCAAGCAATATTAGGCGGAGTTGTGTATAAAAACATGCAATGAAATATTAAAACCTCCCCCTTAAGTGTCCATGATGTTCTCTAATAGGGATGTAAACAAGGATATGAAAGAGGTATTAAAGTTAAAAAAAATGGAATTAAGCGAAGGCAAACGTTGGACAACATTCGGCTTTATTAAGCGGGATTGGGCAATATATTAGGTAATATTGGGCGATATTAGGCGATATACTAGGGCCCATAGTGGGCCTAAACAAATAATATTGTAAGATTGGTCACCCTTACCTCTTGAACTGAGAAGATAAACGGATTTATCGAAGCATTTTCATTTCGTGGTCAACCCGTTGCATACAATCACGTTTACACAGTGTATAGCTTTCATAATTAATCTATCTATCAATAAAAACGTGAGTTTTCAGATCAGACGTCAGTTGAAACGCCTAAATGACAGTATACCAATACAATATACCAGATACCGGTGTACGTATTAGATACACAATCAAAATCCAGATGGTGGTTCGAAAAGAAAAACAATTGCTTTGAACATCGAATTTTTTGCACTCGGTCTCAAAGTTTATTTCAATGTTGGCCAATTTAATACTGACACGCGTACGCACTAACCACGCAAGTGCTGCTGTATCAATTGATGAATCGAACGTCACAGACATTTTTCACTGATATAAACACAAAAACGACTGCCGCCTATTCCGATTCCAGTCTGATAACATGTAAGTTTTGCTTCACGATCGCAAAATGAAGAAATAAATCTATATTCGCCTGATATTTAGCATCCTCGCCGGCAGACGTTTTTTGTGTCAGTCACTCCCAATCCCTCCACTGGGGACTGAGAGGGACTGACACAAAAACGTCTGCGAGGCGGCTAACTTAATATTATATATATTGAACCGAAACCAATTGTGGAGTTGCACACAGTTAAGGTAAATTGTATGCTGATGAACAGCAACTGTTTGGTGTTTTTCTCTTTATTTTCAACGACATATATATACTTTATGTCTGTTCCAGTACTGCAGCTCGGGGAGGGGCCGGGAGGCCCTGCCCTCTCCCCCCTCCCAATAATTATCGAGGAAAATAATATTGGGCCGGTGTATTGAAATGATTGGTATTTTGCACTGATTTATTTGGAAGCTAGAATAAGAACAACCAAACGCTCTTTTAACCTGTCCTGCTGATAATATAACCTTGTTGAGTGAGGCGAGTTTCATTATAATTGAGTTATAGGGTTTATGTCGACACAGAAACCTGTATGATACACATTCAAAGCCAAGTTCTTAATTGAAAAAATAGCCTTGCACAGGTGGAATATATGCATGTGTGTGTGTGCTTGTTCTTGCTCTTTGACTTTGTTACATTTTTAGCGATTTTAGGACTGAAAAGTTATCCATGTGGATTTCCCCTTCGCCGCTCGCTCCGCAAGGTGGGTTAATTTATCACGATTCTTGTTTAGAATTTTTGGTTTCTTCTATTTTGATCCACATATTTTGTTTGAGCTCTTCAGAGTAAAACATTACTTTAGTTTCATCTTTTGATGCCTTTGTTCCATAAAAGAAGCTTAACCCTTCAATTTTCTCATCAAACACTGCATGCTTTTTGACATGGGCCACTTTTATGTGAGGTTGAAATCACATCTAATACATAATAAAGTATGGAAGCAGATCTCAAAACTTTGAACAAGAACATTGGAACAAGTTTGGTCTGCGCTCAAAACTATCAATGCAAACTAACAAAGGGCAGAACTGGAAATTCAATTAAAATCATGAGGTATGAAATCTGAGAAGTGAAAGTTTCCGAAATAAAAATTAACTCTCAATTTTGGTAGCATTTTATTCTGCTACCAACAGTGGCACATATACCTTAAGTTTTCAGATTTTTCTTCCAAGCTATTCATTATGAAATGAGTTCTGAAGTTAAAATTATACAATGTTTTCTCTAATTTAAAATATTGTGTTTCTGACTTGAGCAACGTTCTTCTTGTGATGCACTCTTTAATATAGGTTCTGTGATAAGGGTTATTAATTAGCTAGGCTTTGTTACAAAAGCATAACTTTGGATTTTGAAAATTCCCAGCTTATTCTATTTCAAGAAGAGGAATTCCAGTTATTGGCTTGGGATTATGTTTGCTCTGCAGGAGAGACTTGGTATTTATGGGGTGCATGGGGTGTGAGTCTGAAGAAAGTGAAAACGAAATGTCGAAGGTGGATGTATATAAGCACGATACATTAAAGTGTTTTTGTAATTGTATAGAACCGGCACGAATAAGATTACTTTGTACCCCTTGTTGATTTTTAACTCAAAATTTGTTTTACATCAAAAGTTCACTGACTGTCATTGCAGTTCTGACACTTTAACATGAATACAGTCTCTTATAGCTGTCCCCTCAGAAACTGAAATATATTTTTAGCCACAACTGCTTCATGGGCAGTTCTTTAGGCTATGACAGAGAAGCCATTATTTTGTATAACGTCACTGAAGCCATTCGCTTTAAGCAGTACTTAGAAGTGAAGAGGCTGGCCTTTTACAAGCACTGGTGCCTGATTTATTTTCCTGTTAACGGATTTCAGATATCTGTTGTCTTTGTTTCTCTATGTTTGTTACTTATTTCGTCCAGGGCAGCACGGATAAGATCTTTACATCTTCTTATTTTAGTTTATACGTAACGGGCCTTAAATAAATGGTTAATTGTGATGTGTGGAAGCTGAACTACAAAAGAAGCGTAAATGTTTCTAAAACACAAAATTTAAAACAAAAAAAAAGAAAACTCACTTAAGACATATTTTAATATAGTGTAATACTAAACTCAAATGAAGAAATTTTTTACTCTGTTAGACTGCAATAATGAAATGGATTTATCTTATTGAGGATGCCAAAAATGGTGACGCGACAGCAATTTTGCCAATTGATTTCTAAACCCAAAGTACTAATACCTTAAACTGTTGGGATGCTGTAACCTTTTTTCTGTGCACAGAATCAGATAAAACGATGGAACACAAGGAAAACGTTCGACCATTAAAAAGAAATTATGGTAAATATTTTCTTATACGTCCTTACATCTTTACAGTCTACGTACAGTGATGTATATACGTACATATACGCACATACGTACGTTTATGAATGCACTAAATTATTAGTGCATTAGTTTTGAAAAATATTATATTTTTTCTCAAATGTGTTTTAAAATTTTCATCTTTAGCTTTTGTTAGTGAAAAGCTTTTAGGACAAATTCCAATTGTTGGTAATTAATGCATAAGTATGGTTTAATTGTTGCGAATGCTGCATTTAAGTTATTTGCATCCCATTTTCCTCAATAGACGAGAAAACTTGGTGGAAGCAAGTTCCAATTGAGATGGATTATACCAACTCGCCAGTGAAGAAGAAGAAATCTCGTCGCAGAAACACAGAGTTTAGAATGACTATAGAAGCAGGCGCCACCAAAAAGGTTTGGCCGCTATCGCGCTTAATATATTTTGTAATAGCTTGGAAGTTTAACAATCTTAGACTCTCTTAATTAACTGAGAATCCAAAACATTTTTGAAAATGCCTTTTCCTGGTTACATAACTGCACTTCTTAGGGAAACTATTTTTTAATTATTTTGATATATTTTTAAGTCAATGATCCATACTTAGTGCTTAGTTATGTTGTTGAAGACATTTTTAGAGATTTAGGAGAAAAATGTTCATTACACCAATCTATGTCAATGTAAAGATTATTGTTCTCTCTAGTAAATATTTTCATTGTAAGACCACGAATTCCTGAGATTTGCAACGCTGGCTTGCTCATCAATCTTGTACACTCTGCGCGTACAGCCATGTTGTAGTGTAAAACGCACAACTAAGTTTTATTTGTATAAACTAGTTTAAGCTCGGCCAATCGCAATTTGATTGGTGTACTCTGTCGCGACCTGGCTCCTCCGCCAACACTGCCCTCTCTAGGGATCTTGCTCTCTTGTGGATTTGCTAATCACTAGGGCCTTCTTAGGGACCTCGCCCCC
>JAOCNB020069840.1:0-12549 GCA_026546465.2 Palythoa caribaeorum | reverse complement strand
AATTTGCCAAAATTTAAGAACAATTTACGAACAAGTTCAGGCTGAGCCTCGATAACTAGGAAAGGTTTGGTGACAGAAAATTGACTAAAACTTAGCGATACAGTATAAAACATAAAAAGATTCACTGGTAAAGACTGCTCCACAAACAATGAAGGTAGTTCGCCTCTAAATTCAGCTGTACAATACACGTGCGGCTCAAGGCGTTTCGTTTTCCAACACTTTGTTTTATTTTGTTTTTTCTTCATTAAAATCTGTTCACAGAAATAAGAACAAATTAAGAACAAGTTAAGGCTGAAATCGCCAAAAAACTAAGAACAATGAGGCTCGGCAAAATTTACTGGTTCTTATAAAATAGCGTGTGGTATTGTAGTATAACAAAATGAATAAAGGAAAAAACGAAGCGTGCACTTGAGGTTTGAGTATTTACTAACTTAGTTTTCAAACACCAGCACGCATGCAACTCCATCGAAACACTGCCAGAACAGCTAAGACTGATTTGTGTGCAAGTTTCTGAGTGGCAGCCAAATTTTGAGAGCATTTCAATAATTTTGGGGGCCTATTTTCTTTGATATCCCTAATTTTCATTTGATTACTATGAAAAATCGAGGTAAAATTTATCATTTCCGGAGCAATTCTCTGCTTCATGACGCGATCATACTTGCGAATGACAAGTTTTAAATTACAAAAGAATTATTAAGGATTTATTTTTTTACGGCCTATTAGTTTTAAATTTTAAAGGCCTCGAGTTCTCTGAGTGCAGATTGAGTATTCATGAAGTACGGTGATTCCATAGTGTCTGCTACTCTATAAGCAACGAGATTTAGTCTCACCCTTTCAACCAAAATAGCATCTGTTTTGAACTTCACAGACTTCATTACCGAACAATTTCTTATCAAACGCGGAAATTTGTCTCCCCCGCGATCACATTTATTAAAAACCGTGACAATGTTCATGTTTTTTTTGCTAATCGAAAAACATATCCAGTTGCAAAACCCTTGGATAGAGAAAAAATCTTTATTCTTACTTTGAATTGTGTAGATTAGAAACAATAGAACTAATTTTGATTAAATTTTGGTGTTAGTATGTCTGCAACAGATAGGATGTTTCGCGAAACCCACAAAGTTTTGTAAAATGTTTTTCAAATCTTTGCATGAAAACAGATCAAAATGAATAAAACATAGATATCTTGTCAAAATGCCGCAACTTACAAAGGGGCATTTAAATTATATGCTACTGAAAGAACCATTTTGCTGAGTAATTAACCCGTGTAAATAAAAGATTCTAACTAAAAAATGGCAAAAAGGAGACAGTTTGAGTGTTTTAAGTTTAATTTATGCGTTGGAATAATATATCTTGTGGGGAACAAAATCCATCTTACATGTCAATACCTAATGGTGTTTTCTCTTAAGCAAGCGAAGCCCACGTCCCAGGTGTTAAAATTTAAACTTAAAATCATTAATCTAATAACTATTAAAAACTAGTAATCGTACAAAGCAGTTGGAGTTTTAATACTCCAATACAGACGTCGTCGCGTATTGTGGGAAAAAAACCAAGGCAATTTTTGATAAACAAAACCCAGAAACTACAATAATAGATAAGCCTTGCTAGCGTATTTTAAAAGCAAAACACCAAATGCATTTCTTTCTGTGAAATTAAATAATTCAATAGCGAGTCAAAACATGTGAAAAAAATACTTGTTTAATGTTTTACCCCGGGGGAGTTAACACGATACCCTTATCACAAACCGTGAAGCTAAATCGTAATTTTGAAAATCTTACAACAGTGAAAGATATTTTAAGACTTTGTTGAAGATAAGATATGATTTACCAAATCCAAGCATTTTTAACTTTGAAAAGATTAATAAAAAATGCCGTCAAGCTTTGTGTTGTTTAACGCCCGCTGGGGAATGAATAGGAAATCGATGGTTTTCTTGCAAAGATCCTTAAACCAGTCATGAGTTGTCAAATTTCGGTAGGATTTAAACTGATATTATATCGTTATTAGAATGTTATATGTTTTAGCCATATTACTTTATTCATCATAGCTAAGATAGAATCTTTTGTTCAATTTTAGTCATAGGTTTCAGGAGTATGGATATATCAGGTATAGGGATAAGAGTCAAAATAACCAATTTTGTGTGAAACGAAACAAACAAACAAAAAACTTTTAGAAAACAATAGAAAAGTAGCAAAGTCTTGTATAATATCTATGCGTTAAATTTTTCAAAAACTTTAAAATTGAGGTATTTCAATTTTTCTGTACGAGTTTAGATTTTTACAAGTAACCGAATCAATACATGCATCCTTAAGCGAAGCTAGCGAATTGGTCCAACGAAAACAATCAAACAGCCGATGCCAGTGTTTAGAAAAGACATCCCGAGTTTACAAGCAAGTTATATAAAAAGCCTATATTCAAAAGAAATATTGTACATGATATGGATGTCCAAAATTTTTTCATAATTCACTTTTGATAAAGTTTCCTAAGGTTTTTTGGAAATAAAATTTGGTGAAAACTGATATCGCAGAATAAAGCTCGATAAAAACTTTTTTCTTTGTTGTTCTTTTGTTGATATTGAATTTAATGATAGTGTAGAATAAAAGCGACGACCAATGGTGCAAGCTAAAAGCATATCTTTGACTATGCATCTAATTTAGTGTAGCAACATGTTGACCATTAAAAAGCGCAATTTGCTCATTAGAACTGTTTTTTTTAAAAAAAAGCGAGTTGCCGAACATCAGCATAATAATGACCTCCCACGATATTTCTAATCGAGTAGCTTCACTCGGTTGCTATGCTGCTATTATCTACGGGGAACCAAATTACTTTCATAACTATAGCTCTCGGCAGTAAATGCGAATGTACTTGAAAAATCGACGAAAACGGGACGAGATTTGTTTAGTTTCCTCTTTTAGTACAAAAACTGTGAAACTATCTCTGTGAAAACAAATATCAAGAGTCGAGCGTCGCTTGATGAACTAGGATTGAATTTGCCAAATTGGCCACTTGAGGGATTCTACAATTTATCTAGGTAGGCAAATTGCTGATCAAACGTTTCTTTATTTACCCCACTCAGTGGCTGTAGATTGACCTATTTACTAGCTTTACTAAGTTCTACGTTTTGTCGTTGAATCAAATTTACGAATATTCTTGACACCTGCTATAAACTAATAAGGCTACATTAGATTTCGAGTCTTCGAATATTAGATACATACAAGGAATCACGCAAACAAATAAACACATAACTCATACCATTTCTCTAAAATATATTTGTAAAATTCAGTAATCTTAATAAGGGTTACTTTTAATCGATAAATTTACAGGATTCTTACAAGAAGTGATGTGTAGAACAGTGATTACATTTCCATAAATTTACTGCTTTGACTTATCCTGAAAAACAAGCGCTTTTTTAGCTTTGTAATAACGTCAAAGGATTTGCAGTTCAAGTTCGACTATAATTTTTCAAAAATTTGTAATTGATTTTGTATTCTCGCAGTACCTTTTATATATATTTTAAAAGTTACCAAAAAATAAAATAGCTCCAAATTTTAATTTCTTCCTAGTGCTACAATGAAGTCTTATCGACAATCGTCGGGTCTTTGTGAAACTTATCTTTTATTTCATTTTAGAAATTGGCTTCTTTTTTGTTGTTTGTGGTTTTATTAAAGGTTAATAAAACTGTTCGTATCGTAGATGATTCGTGCCTTGTAACATTAACGTTTATTATATTATTAAGAAACTAAAATTTTGGTAGCAATTGGCCAAATGACCAGTTATAAAAAAATCAATTCCTCGATCCGCAAAATATCTGTCGAAGGAAGAGCACTGCGATTCGATTAGTAAGCTAGGAATCCCCTTAAATTATTGAGAAAAAAAGACAACAATTTTTATTGTCGACTGAAGGCAGAACTCAAATTTCAATTTTAATATTTAATATAATTGTGTGTGAATATGAGTGAGTATGGCTACCAAAATGCATATTTGAAAACTTTTACAAAAAAATAAAGCGATTGAATATATAAATACCAGAAAAAATATAAAGAAAACTACAAAATCAAAACGTTTATAGAGTAACACAAAGTGATTAAAAATGAAATAAATTTACAACCATATTCTGATTTGGTTTCTACATTCATAACATCAATTCTGCGGGTGTACTGCAAACTTAATTACTCCAATTCATTGCCATGATTACTAATTCTCTGCTAGAAGTAAATTGGCGCAGCTGGAAGTCAAATTGAGTAGAGTCTATACTAAATTTAGGGCTAGAGATTGCAGGACAATAAGCTGTATTTTTATATCAGTTATACAATTTTCTTTTAAAAAATAAGTACAATGCTATAATACAAAAACATAGACCGCTTGTTTACCATTGAATAGGCCTCAAATTCAAAGGAAGCGTGTGGGTTGCGTTTCTTCTAGAAAGGTGTCCAAACAACAATCTCAAGATTACCAATACACTCACTTGTCTTCTAAATTACCAGGTTGTATTTTGTACGTTTCAGGCGATGTAGGTAAGGATCTTATTCAAGTAATTATATTATACGTTTTTACAGTGACGCATTTTTAAGGGTGGTTTTAATTACAACGATGAGGAACTTTGTCGCGTTTAGGTCACCGTGCACTGCACAAACGTACGCGTGAAGGAACAGACAAAAAAAACACAGAAACACAATGTCCCAATTAGTTTACTAACAAGAATACCGGACAAACTGAAAATTAATAGGTATATAATAAAGAAAAAAGGAGGCAATTTTTTTTTAGAAATGTATTTTTCTGAAGGATAAAACAATGAATTAAATGCTGGCTTGTGGCTTCAGAAATTTTCATTTTCTTATTAAAATGTTTGCCTTGTTTTATGGTTTAATGATTTTGATCATAGATTCAACTAATGATAATGTTTTGCATTTTCTGTTTTAATTTCACTTCTTATTGACACGTCTTTCATCTACCTTTCTTTGACAGACCAACTCAAATATAAAGCCATAGCCACCGAGAAAACTGTCAATTGAACCATTCGACCTTGGTTAGAGAATCACAAACCCGGCGGCGCTTTTTGAAAAGCACACCCTTTTGAGGGCCGGTAAACAGGAAATCAGATATTAGCGTAAGCATTCAAGTTAAAGATAGAATCAGAAACTTATTGGAACCAACTTATCCCTTGCGCCAGTTACATGCTACAAGGTTAGTCGGCTTCTAGTACTGAAGGAAGATCCCGTTTATTAGATAGCATCTTTTGCGTGGGAGCAGTGACAGTTGCCTGACGGTCGAGCATAAAACACCAATTTAGAACAAGTTGGACGTCAGTAGAAGGAAAAATTGAAACTTCAAGCAAACTTGAAGACTGCATAACTTGAAGTGTACCAAGACAACAAGATCTGCAATGGTTAACAACACCACAACCACATTAACTGCAGGAAGAGCTTTCATACATGAAATCTTACTGGCTTCGTACATTATTGCTCTCATCTTAGGCTCAACCGGGAATACACTGGTCCTGATAGTGGTAGTTGGAAAACGTTCAAGAAGAACAGTTAATGATATCTTTATCATGAACCTTGCTGTTAGTGATTTATTGTTCATCTGCTTCCTACCGCTTTTGATTTATGAAAACGTTGCCGGGCAAAAAATTGAAAAAAACGTTGGTCTTTGCAAGTTTATAACTCCTACAATTACAACAACGTATCTGCTAAGTATTTTTACACTGACTTCAATGTCCGTTCATCGATGCCAAGTGATTATCAATCCATTTAAACGTGAGCTCTCGCAGAAACAGACAGCTCTTTGGATCGCACTGATTTGGTTTTTAGCATTCCTAGTCATCCTACCATTGCTGATAGTCAACAACACCAATCCAAGGGATTCCACTGAATGTTCTGAGACATGGCCAGACGATCAGTATAGGAAAGGTTACACCGTGGCTCTATTTGTGATTCAGTACGTTGTTCCATTGTTTGTTATTGCCATATCATATATTCGAATTGGCCTCGATCTGAATCGATCTTCATCATCTCAACCCCAGTACAAGATGCCTAACAATCGAATATGCCAGTCCAGAAAAAGAGAAAACATTCAAGTTATCAAAACTCTCGCCACGATTGTAATTCTCTTTGCGCTGCTGATGCTACCTGGACAAATTGCCTGGTTAATATTAGACTTTGGAGCAGAAAAATATAAAAACGCTGCAACAGAATTAGCAATGTACTTTATTCCCGTAGCAATATTCCATAGTTGCTTAAACCCTCTCGTATATGGAACTGTTACGCGCCAATTCCGACGTGATTACATGCGGTATTTGGCGCATCTTCTTTGCTGCTGCCCTAAAATTAAAAATCAGATCATCAAAGAGTTTGGGAGCCCACAGAACACAGATGCAAGCCTACATCAACATAAGAAAAACAGAGAAGACGATTCCCATTTTGGTGGAAGCAACGATCGCTGTAACGGAGCAAATGTACCCCTATGCACAACTGTCATCGATGTCACCACCCATGTCAGATTGGTAGACGATAAATCAAATATTGTGTAAGTTATATGATATAGGACTGGGAAGATTAGGAACAAATTTACATAAGACCCAGGCCAAACGGTCGAACTTCACAGAAGCTGTTCAAATCGAATGCAAATGGGTAGAATAACATAATTTGCTCATTTGCATTCAGTTCGGCTTATGCGAAGTTCTACGTTTAGCCTGGGTTAAGGTTATAAAATACTATGGATATTCACGACAGAAAAGTTAAGAAAGTAAGTTATTATAGAACGAGCATTTCTAGCTTGTAGGCAATAATATATTTAGGCCTAGCGTGCGTTTTTTTTTACTCAATTTTGTTTACTTCGTAGAAGCTGCCGTCATGTGTAAACAGAAAAGTTTCAAATTATCATGTTTATGCACAACTATGATAACTGCATAAGATGTAGATGCCGAAAAATGCAACTTTTAAACATTTTAGAAAAGGCCATCTTGTCAATAACAAAAAGAAAAAGCAAGCAGAAATGAGTTGTTACTTTCAAACGAATATTGGCCGAAGTTTGACAAGCAAGTAGACAGGAGTAATTAAAACGATTTAAAAGGTTGGTTCATAATTTCCGCCAATAAAAAAACCAGGTGGGAAAACTTTGACTGTAAATAAGATGGATAAGGCAAAAGTTGGAACTAAACAATTTCTGATTGCTATTTTACGAGCAACCGTGTACTTGTTTGCGTGTTTAGTGTAAAATAAGAAGCTATATTAAGTTTATTAAAAATATTTTACTTTATCTTTTATGAAGCCAACTTTTAGCACGCGTAATAGTTTTAATCTGAAAAACAATATTAAATGCGTGGGCGAGTAAGGCCTAGTTCAACCGTCGAACTTTACATGTGCCGAATCTAATGCAAATGAGTAGAGCATTAGAAATTGCTCATTAGCAATAGATTCGGCACATGCGATGTTCAACGTTTGAACTTGGCCTAAGCCAAAGAAAAACAACCCAAAGTTTAGAAATAGCTGATTTTGGCTAAGTCGTATTAAAAAGGTGCAGTTAATAGGGTGCACTGGTTGTGCAAACTAAAAGAAGATATAAAACGAATAAACGCACTTGCTGCCTATAGCTGTATATAAGGTGGTAAAAACTCTAAAGACTTTAAAATTCTATAAGGTGGATAAAATCTAAAATCTGAGCTTTTGCCGTTCTACGGCACCATCATAGATATGATGAAATGTTGAGCAACCTCGACAAATATAATGGAAGGATGGTGCCGTAGAACGGCGAAAGCTAAGATTTTAGATTTTATCCACCTTATAAAATTTTTAAGTTTTTAGAGTTTTTACCAACATTTATTCAGCTACAGATAGCAATTGCGTTTATTCGTCTTACAACTTCACTAGATTAATAAAAAGAAGATTATAATGCTGCTTTATTTCATGTTATGATCTTTTATTATAGGTGTAATGCTTCCTTTCTCTATTAGCCGTTTGGTCATTTACATCTTAAAGACTTTTCTAATTCATGCACTCTCAACGTCGTATCGCAACAGGGAAAGAGAGAAGTGAAGGAAGTATTCCAGTTTTATTACCAGTTGATTCTACTAACTATGGTCGTAGCAACTCAGTTCAAAGCTTAACTTAATACTGCTGAAATTGTCCATTACTGCATGCACAGTGTAGGCTAACATTACAGTTTACATCTGAAATAAATTTTTAAAAATTAAATGGCTTTATTGTGAGTCTTTGCTAAAAATAAAAACTTAGCAGTTGTTTCATATAAGTAAAGTATCCTTTTACGAGCCTAGGTGGTCCATTGTAGCAGGTGTTTATCTCCGGTTTCTGTACGTAGTGTTAAATGGATGAGAATTTTTGACTCCCCCGGGCGACCATTAATCCTTTACTGGTTAGCTCCCAGCAAAAGCTGGTACTTATTTTACCAATCAGCGAGGATGGAAACTTGAATAAACTTCAGTAGAAATTCTAGAAGGTCACAAAAATGTTCAATTCTCGTCAGAGCCGGGGATTAAACCTGTTGAAAGGCTGCTGAAAGGCAAAGATTTCACAACTGCACTAACCACGCCACTTCCAAGTGTTTCATATGGTTTTGTCTTCAAGGGAACTTGTATAGCGTAGATAATAGATAGAAAAATTATAGTACTGTATCACCCTCAGCCATGGCAAATGCAGATAAACCCGAGGCTAAAGAAAAATTAAACACTTCCTCCCAACAGATTTGGCATCATATCACATTTGTTAACCCTTATTCTGAAAAAATTCAATATCTCGTAAACTAAGAATTTATAACTTTTGACTCAGTGGTTGAAACCTAAAAAGTTACCGAGTTTACTATACCTATTGTAGGCAAGTTCGCAATAGTTCACGTTAAAATGTTATCGGAGAAAATGCATATGTTATGGCGACGCCACTTGGCGCTTGTTACTGAAATATACGTGCAAAAATTAAGTTCAACATTTGGTGCTTACCATTTAACCTATAGCTGTTTCACAACTATTAAGTTACAAGCCAGTAAGTCTGTTCAAAAGTTTTAGAAACTCGGTCTCATTTCAACAGTTTTGCTTTTGAGGGTTTGAACTAGATTACAGAGAAGAGCAGATTTATTTTTTGATAATTCAAAACAAAAAAGTTAAAAAAGGAGCATGCATTAGCCGAGCATACACGTTCACTCTACCGATAGCTCAACGAAAGTCTGAGTCCAAAGATGTTTTAATCTGAGGTGACCTGCTTACAGTAGCATCTGTCAACGTATCAATTGATATCTTACCAAGAGAAACTTGTGAAAAAGTCTGTTTTAGTGTTAGCTATACTACATAACTATTCAAGGGGTGAAAAAGTTATCAGCTGTACGTTGCGTAGTGTGCATGTTTAATATTTATCAAAATAGCTTTCGACACATCACGAATTTATTTAGAGAATTGAGCACGGCGGCGTGGTTGGCGCAGTTGTAGGATCTCTGCCTTCTAACCACAGCCGAGTGTTGAACAATTATGTGACCTTCTTTTCCGCCAAAGTTTACTCAGCTTTTCATCCTATCGAGAAGGGTAAAAAGACTACCATCGTCTGCCGGAGCCTAACCTGCGATGGTTGGTGTCCCGTCCAGGGGGAGTTTCACGGGTGTTTTGCGTCAAAACAATACAATGCGTCTGTCTTAAACCGTAGATACCTAAATCCATATATCAAATTAGAGCTGGCTTTCAAACTGTACTAACAATTTAGAATTAAAATGAATTTTTACATTTTTTTTACGTTTGCTAAAAACGAGCGTAAAAGTTGCCTTTCGTGAGTTCCAAATCAAAGAGAATTTATTCATTTTCCCCAAAATTTGCACTGTAGCTTCTTCAAT
The DNA here is from genome assembly GCA_026546465.2 of Palythoa caribaeorum. NCBI lineage: Eukaryota > Metazoa > Cnidaria > Anthozoa > Zoantharia > Sphenopidae > Palythoa > Palythoa caribaeorum. The sequence goes on along the minus strand of JAOCNB020069840.1, from coordinate 2,724 downwards.
ATATGAAGAAAAAACCTGTCTGCGATTTTTTCTGTTTTTGGAGAAACTATTTTTTAGAGCAATTTTTGCACCGTCTATAGACTTTTTAAAACCCTAATTCGAAAAAGCGCCGTAACTTTTCTCTGCAGCTGAATATGAAAAAAACGCAGACACGTCCTTTTAGCACTTTTGGTATAGAAACTGGCGGATTAATTAAATCATTGAATATCGCTTGGACTTGTAACTTTCGAAAGGCGACTTTGTCGCTCGTTTTTTAAAAAAACGTAAAAAAAATTAAAATTCATTTTAATTCAAAGTTTTTAGTATAGTTCGAAAGCCAGCTCTATAAGCTTTAATTTGATTAATGGGCTTAGATAATTTTTATATCGGTTTAAAACAGATGCACTTTATCATTTTGACGCAAAACACCCCGAAAGGTATACGGCAACCTTAAGATTCTCATTTTTCAACACTACAGATAAGGAGATAAGCACCGGCTCCAATAAGCTCGTAAATGTATGCAGCTGAAAAATGTATGCAGCTGAAAAAGTTTGCTCAGATTATTTTATGCAAAAAGCGGACACTCAAATTATTGAGTTTTTTTTTTGTTTATGCATCGCCGATTTTAAACCCTAAACCATTTCGACGAAAAGTACAGTGTAATCATTACTCTTGTGGGATGTGGGAAGAAAAGACTGAAAATTCATAAGTAAAAAATTCAGTACATATGTGCTAATGGCAACTTATAGCCACTTTATTGGACACTAAGGCCACGTGGGCAGCGCGAGCTGCTCTTGTATATCTACCCTTGCCTCTTAACCGCAATGCCCTCACTATTCATTGCAATTGTAGTTTGTTGAAACTTGCACAAATACTAGCCACTGCAAACTGAGTATTTTTAGTGTTTCATCTCCTTTAACTATTATGACGTCACAAAATTGGAAATTTGGACATACGTCGTGGCGTAACGATGGCAGCGATGGACAATGAAACTATATTTAAAGGCGGTGTGTTTTTTTATTCCTTATTTTTGATAAAATGTTAGTTAATATTAAACAATTATTGGACGATGTTAAGCGAAATATCGTGATTTGTCAGTGTCGAGCAGATTCATTATTTGCCGTAGCCGATAATAATAATTGATTTTTCGAGACACTGACAAATAACAATATTTTGCGATTACCAATAACTGTTTTATCATTCGATTACTGAATTTGCTTTTTTCTTTTTGTTAAGCGACAAGCGGTTATATTAGTGCAAGCTGCCTCGTACTAACAGCCGTTGTTCTTCAGTTATCGATGAGAGCTAAAACCTGCCTCAGGGCAATTGTCATATTTGCAGCAAAAAATATCGCAGTACTGTCGTATTTGTAGGAAGTTACTTATTTGTTGGTCACGCGGTAGGCCCTAGACCAATAAAAAAGAATTATCGAATGATAATATGTTTTGAAAACGTCTTAAGATCGTTACAGGAAAATAAGCAGTCCAAAATGGACAGAACTAAAGAATGGAGTGGCTTGACACTGTTTCTCTACCATGAATTATAAACTTATAGTGAAACAATCATTATGTGTTTGGTTGGACCGTGATACCATATTGTTTACTGTTGGCAGGGTCTTTCATTTTCCTTGTGTTAATTTGTATAGAGGAAATAATATGAGCAAAGTTTAAGTTTCATTGACCAAGACTTTCAAGTGAAAATTATTATATCGCAATTTATTCCTTTTTGGGTCACCTTTATGACATCGCAAGTTGTCTAATTTGCATAATACAAAAACTTGAATGTCTCCACAACCAGGTAAGTTATGTCAATAAAATAAACGGTATCTTTCTTCACTTTCAAATTCCTTTCCAAAAGAAAAATTTGGATTTTGCCTTTATATGCACTTTAAGTATTATTCCTTTCTGGTAGAAGGAACAAAGAAAATTCTTGGAATTTGTTTTGGAGTCTGCTGATTGAATAAATCATTTTATCATTCGATGGAATTTTTACTTCTTTCTCATTAGTTCAGGTCCCACATGTGACCTACAAATACGACACTGCGCATGTGCATGAAGGTCTGGCGGATTCAGCAGCAAATATTACCCTGGTCATGCGTAGTTTCCACACAGAATAAATTTTCTCATTAATAACTGAAGAAAACAGACTGTGATTATGATACAACGCGCACGCTTGTCGCCTCCCACAAAAAATAAACAAAGAAAATTCATTTATCAAATGACAAAACAATTATCGAACTTGGTAATTGCAAAATATCGTTATTTGTCAGTGTTTCGCAACTTAATTATTTAAATCTGCTCGCCGCTGTCAAATCAGTCACGATACTTCGCTCATCCTCGTCTATTAATTTTCTAGCATTGCGCTAAAAAGAGTTTCATTACATTCAATTTCAAAACCATGTTATGTACAGGTTGATGAATTATTAGTATGAAAATCTAAACATTCCGATGTGGGAAAAGCGAAACGACACAGAACATTTTGAGGTTGCAATTACGTTTTCACACAGTGTGCGGCTTTTTCTTTTCCACAAAGCAGTTTGCTATCAAATGACAGCATGGTTTGTGATTTTCTGATTTACGATATTGTGGTTTGTATATTATTTGTCGCAACCTTTTGGCGCATTTGCGACTTTTAATAAGCTTCTCTATTTTATATTTAACAATTATTCCACGAACGCGCGTTGGATATGAGGTGATAGATAGCCGACGAGGCGCGAAGCGCCGAGTTGGCTATTTTCACCTCATA
>JAOCNB020069791.1:0-12549 GCA_026546465.2 Palythoa caribaeorum | reverse complement strand
TGTTGTTGTTGCTGTTGTTGTTGCTGTTGTTGTTGTTGCTGTTGTTGTTATTGTTGCTGTTGTTGTTGTTGTTGTTGTTGTTGTTGTTGTTGTTGATTTTCACATTTTGGCCAGTGCTTCCACCAGGCCGCTGTTGGACTAGAAATTTTGAATTCTGTTGTTAGGCAAATTTTTGCTCAATTTTCTCGACACAACAATTTTTCATAACGTGACAGTATTACAATTGTTTACGTTTTTTCTTGACAGAAATCAAACTTCCATCTAGTAAACAATAAAGGAGAATGATGTTTAGTTATTCTTTTTATGTGTTTTGGCTACGTTTTTAATATGTGTGAAGGTAACGGTGTATTCCAATTTAATATTCCACGTAAAAACTATAATAGTTTGCGTTACATCCTTGCCCACACGCTCGTAAATTCTTCATGCGGTTAATTAAATGGAGTTTTTTAAATAGTTCCACGCATTGATGTTCAATACAACACGTTTTCAAACTCAAACTTAAAATAAAAATAATTTTAGTGCTTATAGCTGATTGAATATTTCTATATATTATTTTCTTCATTAGCGAATATCTAATTTAAGAAGTTCTGATTCTTAAAAGTGCTTGCTAAAATAAAATGAACCTCTTCTGATATGTTGAAAACACGCTTTTTTTAATAGAACAACGAGGCTCGAATTGGCCAAAGTTTTTAAAAGAACAATTTAAGACAAAGCTCAGGCTGCTTGATAACTACGAAAAATTTTGATGTAGAAAATTGACAAAAACTTAATTAGCGATATAGCTTAAAACATAAAACATTCACTGTTAAAGACTGCTCCACAAACAATGAAGGTAGTTCGCCTCTTAATTCAGCCGTACAATACATGCATAGCGCAAGGCGTTTCATTTTCCAGTACCTTGTTTTATTTTTTTTCTTCGTTAAAAACCGCTCACAGAAATAAGAACAAATTAAGAGCAAATTAAGGCTGAAATCGTCAAAAAATTAAGAACAATGAGCCTCAGCAAAATTTACTGGTCTTATTAAGATAGCGTGTACTTTGAATATGTTAGAACTCGTGATGCGGTTTTGATTTTTGAAAATTTTACCAAGAAAGAACTCGTTGACGGTTTCACCACCCAGTTGTTTTGCGGTTTTTTAAATATCTTATTTGACACTGCATATTTTGAACCTAATTTTGGTCGGTAATCTCACTTCGTTGTGTTTTTCAGGTTTTAAACTCAGTTTATTTTTAGTTGTTTCTTTCTCCTTATAAATTGCATGGTAATGAAGCAGAATTTTAATTAACTGTTTACAATGACGTCACCAAAGACTTGCCTATAGGTTTTGATTTGCTGGTTATCACCTTTCTCGTTATTTCATAGTATTTCTGTCATTCATTCTTGTGACATAAATGAATCAAAATTTAAGATACTATAAAATGTAACCATCAGCTATAATAAATACAATCATAGTGTCAAACGTCTGGAAATGGCCGTTATATAGATTTGGATTCGAAAGCCTTGTGAAGTGACAGCTGAAACTCGAGCAAACCACTGACAAAAACACATTAACATCCACTATCATAAAACAGATTTAAGATTAAAAAAAAAGCCGTGACGAAAAAAAGAAGTCGTGACGAAGAAAATACGTCGTGACGAAAAGAAAATAAGTCGTGACGAAGAAAATAAGTCGTGACGAAAAAAATATAATATGTCGTGACGAAAAAAATAAGAAGTGCTTAGAAAAAAGTGTGCAAGTTCCTATGTGGCACCAAAGGGGCTCCGTAGTGTTGCCCACAGGCAACCCAGTAAAAACTTTTCAATGCGTCGCCAATTAGGTACTGAGATTTTCAGTTAAATGCTCTAAAATGTCTGCGTTTTTTTTTTCTCAACGTGGTTATCCAGATCATGTAATTAACCAGGCACTTAATGCGGTCCAAAATGTCAGTAGGGAGATGGCTCTCACGCCAGTTGAATCAAACAGCAAAGAGAGAAGAATCCCATTCATTGTCATTTATCGCCCCAACAATTAAGCGGCCAAAAACATTATTCTTTGAAATTTCAGAATTTTGCAGTCCGATCCGGAAACAGCTAACATATTTTCCCAACCTCCACTAGTTTCGTTCAAACGTGACAAAAATTTGTAGAATCTTTTTGTCAGAAGTGCTTTGTGACCAACTAGCTAGCCGGGTACTTTTAAATGCCCGCATAAACAGTGCAAAACTTATCCGTTTAGAAAGGTTTTGCACCATTCACGTGACTCAGGAGCATTTCTTAAAAATTTGGTATTTTGAGACTGTTACAGTATTTCTTTGAAGGGACTGCTGTGAATATCTGGTTTTTAGCAACTGCTTGCTGACAATAATTTTTGTTTATATTTGATGAGATAAGAAAAAACAATCCTACTAATTTGCATATTTTGGATTTTGGTTCATAATTTGTAAGCAATTAGCAAATTTCACGGTTTTATTTTAGAAAATACCTTATATTAAGAAAATTATGGCAGCAAAATCAAATTATGCAAATGACGAATCAAAAGCTTTGAGCACATGTGACATTGATCGTTTTAGCAAGATGACTTATTTCATGTGGATTTAGTGTGGGGATATTATTACAGTAATGTCAGAAGAAGTAGAAAAAGAAAACAAAAATTAGAGGAGGGCATAGGGCCTATGCACAAAATTGGCAAAGAAGGCAAAGGCACTATGTTAAATGATCGCTGAGAAAGATCACGATGGCGAAAAAACATGCGCCGAAGTCGAGGTGAGTCTACATACTTTAAAAAAATCCTTGATTGTGAAACTCAAAAGTTTAGAGGAATTGTATATTGAGATTGTTGAGGTTATTGAAGACGAAATTAAAAACGAAATCGAGGAAGCGGGAAATTTCAAAAATTTCATCCATGAAGCAATTGTAGAGATTGAATTGACTTTGAATAATAAATACGACACGAACACTGAAAAACCAACTGAAAAACTAAAGCCAGTGCCAGTGGCCACGAATCCGATTATTTATCCAAAATTTCTGCTACTGCTAGCCCTTCTGTAAACCAGCCATCGATTAGATTGCCAAAAATAGAACTTAAGTAATGGTATGAGTAAGAACTAGGGTACCTCCCATTGTTCTACGGCATTTCGCTTTTCCCACACCAGAATGTTTAGATTTTGATACTGAGAACACACTAATCTGTGTACAACATGGTTTCAAAGTAAAATGCCATGAAACTATATTTTAAAGCAATGTTTCTTTTGTGCTATAATAATTTATCCAATCATAAGACTCCAAAACAAAAGCCGAGAAAACCTTTTACTTTTCGAAGTTCCCCACGTGGAATATTTCTTAAATTTAAAAACAAAAATGTGTCAACTAGAATGGAATGAACGGGTGATCTAGCAAGAAAGAAATTAGCTTATTTATAAAGATATGGTCGATTTTCAAAGCCTAGCCAATGAGATTAACGGTTTGACAATATCCCAATTAACATCTTTCTGCATTCCACTGCCATTGACCTGCCTAGTTCTTACTCGGCCATCGTTACCTAAACATTTCAACGGGTAAACCTATCAAATTTCAAGGTTTTCGGGACACATTTAACACGGCGATCCATGAAAACAAAATCAGTTCCTGCGGTAAATAAGATGACATATTTGCTAGGACTACTCGAAGGTCCAGCATACGATGCCGTAGCGGGACTAACACTTTCTGAATCGAATTATAAAGTTGCTGTCAATTTATTGAAATAAAGATTTGGCACACAAGAAGTTATAATTGCCGCTCACATGGGTGCGTTATTGAAAGTAGACAGTATAAATACAGTTGATGTTAAGAAATTAAGAGCAATTTATGACAATGTTGAGCGTCACGTGCAAGGTTTGGAAACCCTCGGCATTGATAACAAGCAATACGGAAATTAAGATTACTTGTCCCAATTTTGATGAGTAGAATTCCGACAGACTTATAGCTTATTGTTACCCGTAAAAAACTCGGGAAAGATAAAAAGGATCTCGAGGCTCTATTAAACTCATTTAAGAAAGAGATGAAGCAAGAGAGATGTGTTTGTTAATGCTTTGGCAGCTGAAGAGAAAAAGAAAACTGTTTCCAAAAAAGATCAATTTACCTCAGGAAACTCTGTTTAGTGAACAAACTGATTTGAAGAAGTCAGTTAAAACCTGTAGTTTTTGTGCACATCAGCATGTATCATCCATACATTGTTATAGATGTTCATGCAAGTAAGACAGTTCTAAAACAGAAAGGTATGTGTTTTATGTGGCTACGAGCAGGGCATATTTCCAAAAACTGTCCTTCAAAATTCACTTTCAAATGTTTTACATGCGGAGGCCCGCACTATTCTTGAATATGTTGTAAGGGATCTAGTGGACAGATTAATGTCAACAGTCGCATGTGTCATATTATAAACTTCGTAAAGCCCTCGTGATCATTTGGACGTGATCATTTGCTGATCAAAGCATTTGGGGAAGAAACCCTAAAACTGAAATAAAGTGAGCCAGTTCAATTAATCATCTCAAGTGTTGATGGCATGGAACTTTATGTCAATGCATACAGTGTACCAATAATTTGTAACCCGCTTAGTAACCAGGCAACTAAAGCAACTGTAGGAAAGTACCCACATGCCACACTTGCAAGACAGAGTTAGCAGATTTGACAACAGAATCTAGTGAAGTAGAAATTGATGTCTTAGTTGCCAAATTATTATTGGAACTTTGTGTCAGGTGTTGTTATAAGCTGAAGACAACAGGTCTCATCGCCCTCTACACCAAACTTGGCTGGGTCGGGTCCAGTGGTTACTGTGTCAAAAGAAGCCAGAGTGTGCAGTAAATTTGACTTCAGAATCGAGTCCAGAGGACATCCGTGATGTGTTGAGTAAGTTCTGGGATCTAGAGACACAGGGAATTCGACAAGATGAAATGTCTGTGTACGACAAGTTCACCCAGGAAGTCAAATTAAATGGCAAGAGATATAAAGCAAAGCTTCCATTTAAGGAAGAGCATCCAACGTTACCAGATAAGGACGGGAATGAGAAGAAATGTTTTATTATTATATAATATATTCTGCTAAAATTTTCTTTTCACTCAAAATAATGTAGATTCCTGTAAAAATGAATTTTTTAAATGACGTAATAATGACGTCGTCATGACGTCATTATGGCGTCTTTATTGCAAAATAAAAGCAAAAACACAGGCAAGTTATTTGTCATGTGAACACCAATACTTGTGCCAAATTTGGTTTAAATCGGTTTAATGGCTGAAGAGTTTTGTACAGCAGCTAATTTCATATTTGTGACGTCATAATGACGTCGCTATGACGAAAAATGTCAATTTAACTACACCAATCGATTTGCCTTGTGACCAACTTATCTTGTGCCAATTTTTTTTTCAATCTTATTAAATTGGGGGAAAGTTATAGACGGCGGACTTTGTGCCCCCCCTGCCCTCCCCCCTTCGTGTAGAACCAACCTCAAAAAGCCCGTGTAAGTAGGGTTAATAACTTCGTTTGCATGGTCCGGTCCGGGAAAGTATTTTCCCTCTGTCTTTTGTACAGTCTGTACAGTAAAAGACCTCGGGCAAATATTTTCCCGGACAGACCTCGCACTCGTTTATTTCGTTTGTTTTTTCACACTCGTTTTTTTTTAAAGAAATATTTATCATATATGTCAGAAAAAAGAGTTTTTATTATTATTATTTCTGATGTTGCAGCACAAACGACAGCAGATGTCTTTTGTAGTCAAACAGAGTATATACAGCTATTGTAAATGATCTTAGTAATACACCACAGAACATAAAAAGATTCGCCGTAATCTGAGCCATAAAGACAATTAACAAAAAATGAAGGTAGTTCGCCTCTAAATTCAGTAGTGCAACACACATGTGGCGCGAGGCGTTTCGTTCTCCAAAACCTTGTCCCACTTCGATTTTCTTCAACAAAAATCGGTCACAGAAATAAGAACAAATTGAGGCTGAAGTCGCCAAAATATTTAAAACAAAATTGTACAATACTGGGATTACCCAGTTTGACAAAAGAATTCCACAAGCTACCGAGATCGAGTTGCCTGATAGTTTCTTTTTCAATGTTGTTAATTGAAAAACAAACACGAAAAAAATTACAAAGGCAACTGCCTCAGTTTGCTTCATAGTGGCTACGGCTCTGAAAAAGTAGCTGGGTTTCGACTGAGAGCTAATGAAGTTGAGCAATACAATATACTCCGATAAGAAGATCTTTACAAGCCGAGTTTAATATGCCACTTTATTATCAAAGACCTGGAGCAAGTTCTGATCCAATGAGTTCAAAAGATGGGAAGCTCCTCATAAGATAGTAGTAGTACCTTTTTTTTCACGATTATAATTTTCGAAGAACTTTAATGATACAGTAAAGGCCGGCGGAAGCTTAAGTTAACTGGGGCAGCTGAGAAGATTTTAGCTTGCGCCGAACAATATCTGAAATACCTTTTTTGCGTATCCTGACTGAGGGTAATTTTGAGCACTGAAGCATTGATTGTTGGATAGTCCTGATTAACAAAGTTTAAAAAACTAATCTTTGTTTAGAGAATACTAAACAAAGAAAAGGTTTAACAGTGGTTTCATCCAGACTCACTATGGCCACGAAAGTGAAACAACGTATATTTGCAAACAAGGACTGCAGAGTAAATATTTTAAAAACTGCATGAACTTCGAATACACGTCCCATGCAGACAAGTATGTCTTGCTGAAAAAGTTACATAGCCAGATCAGTATTTGGGAGGCTGGCAGCTGAAAAACAAGAGAAAGGCAATTTATCTTGGTTTCATTATTGATCACCAACTATACGCACAAACCTCCAATTCCTTTCTATGGTATATATATTAATGGAACTATAGTTCAAATAGGATTTAGTAAGATCATTTCTTTTGACGTTTGATAAAACTTGTTGTTATAAAGTTTTTGGTTCAAAATTTGACATAGTATAGCTTGAAACTATTACTTCGTTTTTCTGTTTTGTTCGTGTAATGGAACAATATTTTCAAGTTCTTCGGGTTTTTTTTTCTAATTCTGCAAAACTACCCGGCTGTTATCAAGTTTTCAAGATGATTGCAAATCATTTAATTATTTACACTATTTGCGGGTACGGTTTGACGGTGATTATTTTTCTTTTTTGAAAGTTTCCAGTTCAAAATTGACTGTTAGGGAGACTAAATGCAATTTTTACTTTTAGTAAAGAGAATTTTTAATCTTGGCTTATTTATCAGGTAGTAACTCTACAAATTTTAAATTGGCCCTTGCCTTGGAGTTATAATTTTTAATTACATTCGAAATTGTTTCTTTGCTCGTTGTAAAATGAAATGTTTGTTTTGTTGGCATCGCTACATGAAAAGCTATATTCTAATGCAACGGTAAACATTATAAATATAAAAAAACAGCATGAAGGAAACTCTTTCTAAATATACTTAAATGATGTTTTAAAAATCAAACTTCGAGTTCAAAACAACTATAGCACGTTACTAGACGACAAAAAATTTAATTTACATTAAAGAACAACCTCCGCAGGCACAATAATTAAAAAGTCGGACCGCCTAATTTCAGTGTTGCGTTGATTATTAAAACGTCTTAACTTGTAATTACGTGTATTTGACTTTAACTTTTAATTTTTTTCATCACATTGAGCTCTATATATTCCTTAAAATTTTAAAATAAATAACATTGAATGTAAAAGACAAACAACATTAATCATAAATTATATATACAAACACGGTTCAGTTGGACAAGTTTTATAAAATTAGCGTGCACTGTTCTTTTTTCTTCAGATTCTCACTATGCCGCCTGTCCTTTCTGTATATCTAAAAATCCGTCGTAAACAATAGCAGTTAAAAATTAGAGAATTAATTAAATCCTTATGTGTTTTGAATTAAGAAAGGAACACTATGTCGCTGCACAAATTAAAAAAAGGATAAAGATGTCTTGCGTTGAACATTTCTAGATCTTCTTAGAAACACGCATGTTGGGCTTTATGTATGGATCCATATCTAAACCGTATTTAAGCTAACTTCTAAATGTGTGTCATCTATGAATACAGAAAGTTGCGAACAGTTTTTGTTAGTTAAGTTTTGAAATGCTTCAAACATCTTTCGTGATTAGTTTCCCACGGCCAGTCTAATCAACAACGCAACACATGGTGATTCAGATGACAGATTACCTGCGTGGTTACTATTCGCGCGCATTGCCATGCCAGTTTAGCTTCACATCACACGGCCGATAGACCCCCGGCAAGACGTTTTAAAAGCAAGTATCCTTCCATTAAGGACCGGATAAATGTGATTTACTAATGGCAGGAAACAGATAATTAATTATATACATATAACGGACAACTGCAAGCAAAATTTTGTTTTGTGTCAGTGTCAAATGTTAGGCAAACTACGTGAGACTGCAATCGCCAAGCCGAGTGAGTACTGCACTATTCTATTTCAGTACGTAAGAGAAGAAACTTAAATTTGCAATTTAATTTTAGTATGTTTAACAAAGTTTCAGTAGTTTAGATAGGTTTTTGATCACTTGCCATTTTTATTTTTTTGTAAATTTGATTAGATGATCTGACGACTAGTTTTGGGATAAATACCGCTGGCATTTGTTGCGACACAGACGTAATTTCTTGTGCAAATTGAATTGTGAAAAATGAATCAACAGCCGACTGTTTCATAAAAAGGACATCAGAAAGTTATCGGCTTCTTCCAGAGCAATGACAGCGTTTAGGGTACATCCACTTATTAATAAGAAAATAATAACAAGGCTCAAATTTGCACAAAATTAAAAACATTTATATATTAGAACAATCAAGTCTCGGTTTCACTGATGAAAATTATTTTTATTCGCAGAGCAAATTACGTTAAACTTAGCTTTGTTTTGCAAATACAGAAATTTAATTTCTTGCACTTGAAGCGCTGCCTATCTGCAACACTAACTGCCGACAGCGAATATATTGTAAATTGAAGTTGTTAATGGCTGGAAATAACTAGTGAAAGGGAAGTGAAGGTGAAAGTTTTTTATAGTCGGTAGTGTAAGTGTAAAATGTTTAATATACAACTTTTTGTTTTAAGACTTGTCAGAAGCAAAGTCAAAAAAGCGAACGCAAACTGCAAATTCCGAAGGCATTTATGATTATTACATATCGGTGTAGAAACAAGTCAAGAACAGTTTAAATAAAACAACTGAGGTCCAATTTTTGCAAAACATTTAAGAATAATAAGCTTCGAACAAAGTTTATTGGTTCTTATTAAAAAATTGCCTTCAAAACAATCCGATGGCACACAACAAGTGTAACTATGGATGAATTCATCAATTTTTCTTTACTTAACTTAGCAAAAAATAGATAAGAAATAACATTGGCAACGTACTTTTGTAGAACATCTGTTTTCTTTCTTTTTTTCACATTAAAAACCAATTTGCTGCAAACAGTCAAAGTTTATTTGTTCAGTGTTTATTTTTGTCTTTTTTCTCAGTTCCGGGTGTGAAAAACAGAAGTGTCACTGACAAACTATTAAAGATGAATTTTCAGCAGACTAAGTCAAGTCTAGTATTATTATAACAATTATATCGTCAGATTCGTATCATTCGTATCAACATGAATCAGTTAACATTTTGATTGAAACAGGAATGTAGCGATAAACAAACTAGTACTATATATATGCAATATTCGGTTCAGAACAATACCATATAACACCTTTCAATACCGTACGGCACCAATGCCATGTCTTATATTACCATACCATGCCATATCATATCATACCATACTACACCAAACCATGCCATACCATACCATTCCATACCATTCGAAGTAATACGAGTTTGGTTTGAAGCGTTTTAATTAATTAATTAACGTAACAATTAGGCGGCCTAAAAATGTCTTTGCACCTTTTCTTGATTTATGTATTGCACCTAAGAGTTCAGAACGGTGTTTGTGACAAATAAGAAATAAAATAACAGACAGAAAGTACTTGAAATTACACATACATGTTTTATATCTTCAATAAGTTACGTAATACTCCAAAAATACGAGCATCTGTAAACACATGAAAAATTCTAGGAGGTACAATTTTCTGGACCTATTGTGCTCGATTAGTTATTGATGGCTAAATATTGACTTTCTCTCACATCTTCGCCAGTTATCTCATGTAAGTTTATCCACTTGGAATGATTTGTGTGTTCTATATCAAGAAACTCGCTGTGTTATATATTGTATTAGAATAATTTCATCGTTGGCATTAAACTCACCGATCGTCATCGAGAAGGTTCATTTCTTCACTCGACAGTAATGCAAAAGCGAACGCCATGATGACCAAGAACTCGCAAGCGCTTAGTCAAGCAGTTCATTAAGTAGTGAGTCCCCCCTCGCCTTCGATGACTCAACGTGTTGATCTGAAGTTTATATTTCATTAATCGAGCACATTCTGAAATTTATATTTTAAAACGTATGCAGTATCGAATTCGCATTTCAATTTTAACTTGTGTAGTCCTTGTACATAGCAATCTTTTATACTTGTGTTTTAATTCTATTATTTACTATATTTATTTATATTTAAAAGCGCCCATGTCGATCGTTATCGATGTAACCTGATGTAATTACTTTCAAAAAGCTCTTTTTTTCTTTTATACAGGTACAAACACTTTCAAAACTGTTCTTTTCACGTGAAGGTTAAGAGATTTAATGATTTCTTATCGATAATTGTTTATTAAAACAAATTTTATAAACTTGTACACTGATGAAAGGGTATCGAATACAAAGACTTGCACACCTATATAAAATTTGTAAACAGAGCATGCATAGCCATGCATCGCTCATATTAGGGGATGTAAAATTGCTTTATCATTTTAAGGTAATTTTTATCACAAATAAGGAAGTTCTTCAAGCCGTTTATTTCCATGATATTCTGTGTCAATAGTTTAACAGAAGGCAGAGTAAAATATTGGCGCTACGCTACGATTACAAATAATGGAATGAGTCAGGGCCATCATAATGCTGATAGTCTTCTTGTTTGATATTGAATAATAATTGTTTGATATGAATGATACAACTTGCAGGCTGCTTTTTTCTATTCTTGTATTTTTTCTTATTCTTCTATTCTACGCACATCAATTAGCTTTAAATGTCAGTTTATAACCATTAAGAGTTACGTACTTTGTTCTTTCCCCTCGAAGACAAACATTTGGTATACTGAGATTTACCGGCTTTCGATGACGAAAAACGACTCGCTTTTGCTTGTTGTTTAACTGGCTTGACGGGATCGTTTGCAAATTTAGTCGGTGAACTAAAAAATCTAATTCTCAAGTAAAAAGTTGGTTAGTTTCTTGTCAATTTTGTTTTTAATTTTTCTAATTTTAGGCAATAGTAGTGTGAAAAGGAACAAAACGAGTTGGAAAGCCGGTTGCGATGGATACCGTGTTTACATACTGTAATGTAACACAGTTTTTCGACCAAAAAGAGCGCGCGTACTATTTGAATTATTTTATAACAGCTGATTTAAGCCGAAACATTATATACAACTGTATTGGCTTGTGTGCCGGCGAGCGTTCGCTTACAATGACCCTCGAAAGGCTCTCGATCACTCAAAGGAAACAACAAACAAAGGATAAAAGTGTGATATGATCATTTTCTGCAAATTATACAGGTGTTAAAAGATAATGATTGCGAGGCCGACGAGAGAGAGAGCATTGGCCTACAATTATAAATAACTCAGAATCTACCTGAAACATTTTATTTTTAATAATATTATTTAAAACTTGCCAAAAGCAAATGAATATTTTTAAGTTGTTTATAGATGTGATGATAGATGTTGCGGTTAATTAGTTTTTAAAAACAAAAAAGTAAGTAAACATGCAAACCATTTATGTATTTTAAAGATAACAGGCATAACCACTCGAGTAGTCAGTGAGACCTGAAGCAACGCGGATGGCGACGACCTGAAAGAACAATAGTAATTATATAGAAATTTACTGAGCACCTTATTAATAAAGGCCGGCAATTTTAATAATAAGTTTGGCACATGTGAACTTCGAAAGAAGGAAATGCTGTAGATACACCGATGCATCTACCTATATACTTGTTCCTTCAACAAATAACACACGAAGAGCAAACACCTCTTGTATACAGCAAAAACAATTATGCGCAGTATGCTGGAGCCGCCCTAGAATGACACGACACGTGCTGTGCTATGCACAAGCTTATATGAATACTGCAGTTATACATAACACTATACTTCAAACATGAACCCAGAATCTTCTGGTTTCGTGTCGCTGAAATATCGATCTCCAGCTGTCTACTTCGTTCACTTTGTTTACTTATAAATAATTAAATATACTATCCCGGTGCAAGCTCGCCCTCGACAGATTCACCTGGCGTCATGATCAAGTCCTTGCAGTCCTGGTGAAGGCACTTAAGGATAAGATAGACCAGATTAATCAAGGCAAAGTACCGACAGTTTCTAAGCGAGCCGAAGTGACCTTCCATAAAGCAGGAGCAAGAAAACAAGTAAAACCAGCAGCAAAATCGCAGGTAGTAGATAAAAGGTGGAAAGGTCAGTGGGAACT